>JAODAL010013804.1:0-89818 GCA_025379985.1 Phyllomedusa bahiana | reverse complement strand
TTTGGCGGCACAGCGAAAATGAAGGATTACATGAGAAATAAGAAGCAGGGGTGGGGAGATGTGTGGGTGCGAACCGTCCAATGGAGAAACCTTGGTGTATGTGGTAAATGGTTGCGCGATTGGCTGGAAAAATCAGGAACATGACCTTCGTTTGTGTACACATAGAAACCAGCGTTTTCTCCTTGGGTTTTCCCAGCCCCTCAGTGGGTGTCCCCCCTCTCAGCCTGTCTCATAAGGGAAATTAGAGGAACACTGCGCTCACTTGCCTGTGGCCCCAAAAAACACAAAGCTCAGCGAAATTAAGTTCTATATTTATCCCCTGCAAACAGACAGAAACCCTCTACTGAATAAAATTAGCCTGTTGAATCCATTCCAATTTAGTTTTTAGATTAGAATTTTGAACATTTTTTTAATGTAGTCTGTAGCCACTAAAAGATTTTTTATTTAAAAAGCAGAATCCCTTACCACTGTAAAATATCTCCCCACGGGCCCTGGTGGGGGAAGCGGAGGGGGGGGGGTGGGGGGGGCCCAGGCGGCCCCCCCGAACAGCCAGAACCAAGCTTTCCTATCTATAAAGAACACTGGGATATTAAGGTTATTTCAACCAAGACACTTAGTGGTAGACATTGTAGTTGGAAACATAATCATATATTAAAACAGTGTTTTTTGCTAATTGATATTATTTTCTCCTGGATTATTGGGCAGGCCATGGAACTTAGAAATTTGGGTGAATAAAACATCATTATCTAGTAAGCCTGCTCAGGTTCCTCTTATTTTGTTAGCTGCAAAAACTCCCAACTGTTTATTATATCAGATATACATTGTTCCCAGAAAAAAAAAATAGGGTGTTTCCATTTTTACGCATACACCCTGTTTGGGGGAATCTGGTTGGAATATATCCCACCATGCCACTTAAAAATTACCACAGGTCCAGCCAAATCTCGTAGTACAGGCAAAAAAACACAAAACCAGGTTTGTGTTGTGCGCCAAAAAATACCCGTGATAGATCGTAACGAAAAAACATAACAGTTACTGGGTTTTTTTTTATGTTGGACCCCACCTTTTTGGCGCAACCCCAAGCACTGGGATTTCGATTTGACGCAAGCCCCATCTACGGGTACGAAAAATTCTTATAAAAAAAACAGAAATTCTATTATATTCCCCAACCACAGGTGAATTGAAAAGGGTGCAAAAAAATACCCGTGTTTTTAGTTACACCCAAAACAACATAAAACAGTTTGGTTTTTTTTAACGTGTGTGTTTTTTTATTTTATTCTTTGTTTGACTTTTGCCGCCCACCCCGCACTGGGTTTTTCAATTGAGCGCAAGCATCTACCCGTAAAAAAATCTATAAAACAGCAAAATGTTCCTTCTATTTCAAAACCAACAGGTTGAGATTGAAAGGTGCCAAAAAAATACAGTTTATTCAATCTAAAAAGAACATAAACAGCATGATTTACGTGGGTTTTTTTATTTGAAAAGCTTTTTTGCGCCACCCAAAGGCAAACTGTTTTCATGTGACGCAGCATCCTACGTAAAATGCACCCTTAAAAACAGACCCAGTACCTAATATTATCATCCACAGGTTGAGAATTGACAAGGTGCAAAAAAATACCGTTTATTTATATCAAAAAACATATAACAGTTACGTGGGTTTTTTTTTTTTTGGACCCTTTTGCTTGGCTACCCAGCACTGTTCATTTTATATGGAACGCAAGTTAAATCTACGATAAATCTTAAAACAGAACCAAAATTCTCAAATGATTCCACCACAGGTTGAGAATTGCGGAAAGAGTGCAAAAAATCTACCGGTATTTTTTTACAATTTGATAATCAAAAAACATTAAAACAGGATTAATACGTGTTTTTATTTTTTGACTTTTTGGTGCCCGCACCCAGCCATGTTGTCATTGACGCAGCAAAATCCCCCGTACGTAAATCTATTGTAAAACAGCAATTCCCTATAATTCACCACAGTTGAAAATTTTGGAAATGGGTGGCCAAAAATTACCCGGCGTTTATTATATGCAAAACATAACAGTTATCCGTGTTTATATGACTTTTTTTGCGACACCCAGCCTCGACCTGAGGTTTGTCCCATTGAACGCAGCTCCCAAACTACCGTAAATCTTTAAAACCAGCAAAATTTCTCTTATTTCACCAAGGTGAATGGAAAGGTTGCAGCGAAAAAAAATACCGGGGGGGGGGGTTATAGGGGATTTGAAATTTACTCACAAGGAGGGGGGTGGAGATAGGAAAACCATAACAGATAACGTGATTTTTTTTGGACCTTTTTGCCCCAGTCCCAATATTTTGTTGTTTGTTTTGATAGCGACACCTTGGCAGTTAAATTGAATCCCAGCAAAACATTTTTGTTTTTGGAAGTTAAGAGGGGGTTTTTTTAGGAAGAATACCTGTTGTTGGATTTGGCCCACGTCCCCCTTATTTAATAAGAGACCTTTCCAAAGACTGGTTCCAGAACCTCTCAAAATATCGTTTAGTTTATATTTTCTGAACTATGGGAGCGGAAATGCAGGTTGGTAAGCGAGCAAAGCTAGTGGGGGTAAGCCCACATGGCGGTTAGAGGTTAAACGAAGAAAGGGCTCCCTTCCAGGGCCCAGGCGACAAACGAACGCATGGCCAAAGCGCGGAAATCGAGTCCAGTTGCAGGAACCGTCCCACCCAGGAGCCACCCTGTCCTCCCGATCGCTGGGTCCCAGGGCCCCAGGTGAATCTAAGTTGTAAACGAAAACCATCCCGTTCCGACACAAATCCTGTCCCCCTTCAGTGGGTTTAGATTGGTCAACCCTGCAAGTCTTAAGCCGTTCCTTACCTTCCTCGTTCCCCCGCGGCACAACGTCGCATAGGCCACAAAATGTCCAATCATCAAGAGTCCCATATTCATCAGCAAAATTCCGTCCCCATAACATGAAAAGAACAGCCCAAAAAGTGTCCCACAACTTCCGTTGTACCCACCACCTTGTGGAAAATCCAGCATTGGTCTGAAGATACCTTTCCCTTCTGAAATGACCAAAAAAATTCCGGTTGGGTCAGACGAGGCATGTTTAAAAAGATCAAGAGGCCAAAAACGAGGATGAATTTTTTTTCTCCTGGCGCTACTGAACGCCCCAGTTTACAGAATGCCGAGCAGAGGAAGGTGGAAGGAGAAGCCGTCAATCGGCAAACAAATCCCGGGCGGTTTCCCGCCAAAACGCCTTGGGGAGGGCAGTGCCCCTTGCCGCCTTTTGGTAGAGACCCCACAGCCTTCCTGGATGCAGGGGAAAGTCCATGAACGACCAAGTACCCCCCCCAAACCATGTGTTGGAGTGAATGGGATGAAAAATGATGACAGGAAACAGATGCTCGGATCCCCAATCCCTGGAGTCCCTTGTTTCCTTCTCTCCGCCAGAAATTTTTATTGTCTTACGGATCGCCCCGTTCATGCAAGTTGGGGACGAGGAGGAAAGACGATGGGGTTTTATTTGTGTCAAATACGGAGGGGGTTCCCCCCCGACCCAAAACAAAAAAGGGAAGAAAGGGCCGGTCGCAGAAGTTCCCCACTTGATATAATTCCCCGCACAGGCACACGGTCCCCCAGTCCGCAAAACCACCCCCGCCCTCCTCGCTTTATCGCCGTTCCCCCAAAAAAATAGTTCCCCACCAGGGACCTCCTCAAAGCCTGGGGGGCACGCCCCCCTTCTTTGAGCAAGCGCCCTCAAGATTTCACCACCCAGGCGATGTCCATATGCCGGCCTTATGCCCGGAAAACGCAATATGTATAGGCAAGAACCTTAAAGTTGGTAACCACCACCAACATGTCCGATAAAGTTCACAGTTGGCCAGCCGATATCGGAAAATGACATGAAGTTTATGGAAAAAAAATGGGAAGGGAACACTTGGCCAAAAAAAAAGGCCAAGAACCGATCGCCATGGGCCGTCCAAAACCACTTAGTACCCCCCACACCCCCTCCCTGTCCTTCCCCGCACCTCTCCTCCTCCCCACCACCACCAAGCCGTTTTCCCTCAGCTTGCCCCATTAGTTCTCTCAGAGTCCCATGGAATCAGGGGGAATCCAGCCACCTCCCGCTTCCAGCCCCTCCACCGTCGCCCCGAAGTACCAACCACACCACCCCAGAGACCTCATCCCCTAACCCCTTCTGCCATATTCCTAGCCAGTTGGACGACCACTGGCAAAACCGCCCGTAACAGCGAGCCCTAAGAGTCCCCCCCCCTTAAGACGAGGCCCAGCACCCCCCTTCTGTTCACCGTTCCCCCAGGTTTTTGGGAAGCAGGAAAAAAGAGAGAACACACTTTCAAAGACCCCCAAAACAGTCAATCCCCCAAAAAGCCCAAAAAAGCCGGGAATGTGGTCCGGCCGAAGTACATTGCCCAGGCGTTATTGGTGCCCTTGTGAAATATGATTTGCCCTTTCCCGTCCCCTGGAGTGGAACCACAGATGGGAGTTTTTCAAGCCCACGTCCCACCCATGGACCCTCGGCTTTGCCCCCAATACCATATGCCGGAGAAAGCCCAGGCAAATTATCCCATTTGGCAGAGAAAGTCCCGTTCCCCACCCCCATGCCCCTGGCCCCAGCACCATGTGACCCCCCCCCCGCCCCCCCCCCCCCCCCCTCCCATTTCTAAGGATTTTCAAAGAGCGCCGTTTGTTCCACCCCCCCTGCCATCCCTGTTTGTACCCGGAAAAAGTCCTTTCGCTACACAACCTGGACAGACATGGAAACTGCTAGTAAGCCAACATAACGGCCAAAAGGGGCCGCTATAATCTAATCTGGTGAACAGCTCACTGGGGTGGGAGACTGGGTGGATGTCGTGCCTTGAGGGGGTGGACGAGGTGGGCAACCGTCCCTTCCGGCCTCCCGCGCAACGCTCTTCACCAAAAACACGCCAGGAGGAATGGGTGGGGGTCAGAGGCCTCTTTCCCCCACAAGGTTCCCTCTGGTATGGGCCATCACGTCTGGCCCCAAAGCCCAAACCAGGGACCCCGTATGTTTGTTTTGTAAATTATAATCTGCCTTGGAGACTCCGTCCCCCCCACACAAAGGTTTCCCAAGGAGCTGGTGGGACAGCTCCTAAGCAAACGAGAACCGAAGCCGCTGGCCCCCTGTGGGTGACCTAGAACCCCTTGGGTTGCCCCACGGCAAGGATAAGGGTGGAGGTTGCGATAACGGGGCGAAAAAGTACAATTGCTGGCCCCCGGAGATGGACCCTGTAGGATCGGTAAGGCTGAAATGCCCAACAAATAACCGGACCCCCCCTTTGACCTGGCCACCAATGGGTTCCCCCCCAAGAACCCATTTATATTGTTTCCACCCCCCCCGGTTTTCCAAAAATTATTCCCTTAAAGAGCTTTGACCCGGGTGCTGGGAACCCTTGGGCCCGTAGCCCCCTGGTAGAAGGCGCTCGAGGGTTCCCTGAGTTTTTTTTCCCTCGCCACTTCTGCCGCCCGTTTTATTATCCGCCTAAAACGCCCTGTGGCCTATCCGATCCCCGCCTAGGCTGGCCCCGTTGCAACAGCGTCCCAGCTGTCGTGGCCCTCCCCCGTCCAACCCGTCCCTCCAATTGAGTTGACGGTGGCCAAAACGACGCTTGGAAGTTCCACCCCCCTTTCCTACCATGCTTCCAGCGATTTTTGTGGGCAGCAGCCCGCCAATGCCGCCATTACGCAAGTAACGAGAAGTGAAAACCACATGGCCCCCCTGAACAAGGCAGCGTTCCAACGGACCTCCCGGGATTGGGTTATTGAAAAAACCCACCGTAGAGTGGAGCTAGGTTGATAGAGGGCACTGCCAAACAAACCTTGGCCAGTTTTTTTTTTTGGGGCAAGTAAGCCGCCACCCAAAAATGGATCCCCAGTGCGGAAACACATGCCCCTTGTCACAAATGAGCCAAAATTGTGGTTGTAATCTTAAGTTCTGGCACGAATCCGTATGGTGGAACACCTCTTGGGAAACAACAGGGATCCCCGCCAAAGCCGACGGGAGGAGATGGAGAGCGCGGACAAACAGTAAATTGCCGGAACCATGGAGAGCCCCCTTTTCTCTCTCGTCAAAAAAATCCCACAAGGCCCCGAACAGATTTGCCACATTTCAAACGGTCCGCCCATCATTAGGCCAGAGTGTGTATTATTCCGGGGTCCTGAGCTTTAGTTGCAAAGGTGGGCGCCATCAGCTTTTTCAGGGCGTGGCATCCAAAATCTTCCAGGCAAAGTCCCCCCCTAGGGGGCCCCCCCCGGTGTTTGGAAGCTGGTGTCCGGAAAGGAAAAGAGCGGAGGAAGGAGGAAAGGTTATCCCCTAACAACCGATGTTACCAGGACGTCCCCCTGCCCCTTGGGGAAAAAGATGTTGGCGCGAAATTTTGAGGCGGAGGAGAAAGAGGAGGGGCAAAGATCAGTTTTTTTTGCTAGTAGGCCCACCTCGAGGCCAGAGGCGTTTGTGAAATCAAAGGCCCCCCCCTCCATCTCTCACATGAGGTGGCTTTGAATTCCTCCCATTTTCCCTCCAACAAATTGAAATCCTCGCATTAAGGATTCCATCAAAAGAAACAACCGTTACATTTGGGGTGGCCCACCCCAACCCTCCTGGGATCACCAGTTAAACCAAAAACAAAAACTCAGCAACTTTTTCCCTCCCCACACCACCCTAAACATAGAGAGTAAAAAATGGAGGCCAGGAAATGAGAACCCTTGCCGCGAGTTGATCACCGTGGAGACAACCTGTTGCGATCCTTGCTTTCCAACGTTTTTTTGTTCCCCAAATGGTCCCGCCCGGTGGGGACCAAGGTCAGCCGACCCTGACAGCAAAGTAAAGAAGTGGGGCCCAAGGTAGGTCCGTTTAAGCTCGGCCAAGCAAGCAGGCAACGGTGGACCGAAGACGGCCCCCCTACTGGTTGGGACCCTCTGGCAAACAATACTTTTGTTTTTTGTATTATTACCACCCTCACCAATTGCTATGGCAAGATTGCCCCTAGGAGCACCCATCCCAACAACACAGAAGGATTTCAGCTTTAGATCTATGGGTGGCAACGGACCGGTAATCTTTGCCGTCTCACACCGATGTTATTTTTGCATGTGGGTTTATTTTTCCCAGTACCCTAATAGACCCTAGTCTTGGGTTAACCCTATAGAAAAAAATATACGGTTTATTGCCACCCGAAAAGCCTGGCTGCCCGTTTCAACGACCAAAAAGGTTGGGTTTTTTGTATGTTAGCCCTGCCCCCCCCAGCAAGCCCAGCGTTCGAATATCTAGCGGAGGACCCCCGTTCGAAGCAACAGCTATTTTTGAAAGAAAAGAGTCCATTACAGACGAGAACGCATCCGCTTTCCCACAGAATTTAATGTTTTGAGTGGGATCGTGTTGTGCCTTTCATCAAGAATGAATCAGGCCCATGGATCCCCTCTGAATGTGATGGTGTGTGGGCCCCCCCCCCAACTTGCCAAGGTACCCCAACCCGAGATTAGTCTGATTGTTGCCAATTCCCCCTAACTTCCCATTCCTTTTTTTCCCCAATAACCAGAAAATGGTCCCTCTTGAAACCTTTTTATTTTAAAATGAACTCCACTAATTTCTTATCTTACTGGCCAATTTTTTTATTCTCCCTTTTTCCAACAGTTTTTATTTTTCATTTTGCTGGTTCTTGCGCTTGTGAAGGAACGGACGGGTAAAAAGACAAGTCAAAGGTTTTCATGACCAACAACCGTATTCACATTTTTACCACTCACTTTATTCATTAAGAAATTTGTTCGCCAATTGGCGTCCAAATTGGATAATTTGAATGGTTCCATGTGTATTGCTTGGTGAGCATACAGCAAAAGTAATTCAAATGGTCCCTATTGGAAACAGAACAATGGGGAGCTTTCCCCTACGTGGGCATGATGTCGTCTCCCTCACAATTTTAATCGTTGGCCCTGAAGAAGACTCCCCCATAATTTATTAAATAATTTATTAATTGTGGGTCCTATGGGTACGATGCTGAGAGCAAAGATACAAGCAATACAGACAAAGGGTCACTTTTAGGTCAACAGAAATATCGTGTGGCCCGATTCTAAGTGGGCCAAAATTTTATTCCCCCTCACACAATTGTGTTTTTTAATAGTGGACCTAGACTTCCCTTATTTTTTAAAAATTTTTTTTGGGGTCATGTAAGCTGTGGAGGATACAGCAATAATACCATGGGGTACTTTTGTGGTTTAACAAGAAAATGTGACCATTACCCCCCCCTAAAGTGCAATTTCCTGCCCCCCTCCAACAAATTTTTTTTTTAATAGTGGCTGAGAAATCCAATTGTTATTATAATTATTTTGGGGATCATGGCTAGCAGTTTGGTGGAAAAGCCCCAGCAAAAGTACGTAAAACAAGGTCCCCCCCCATTAAGAAAAAAAATGGTTTTTGTTTTCATAACAGACCATCTTTTGTGTTCTATCCACAATTGGCCAAAGTTGCGCTCCAAGGGTCCACAATGGCTTTTTGAGAGGATAATTTTTTTTTGGGGGGCCCATTTGATTTAGCTGTGACATGTCCCAAAAAGGCTATACTACAGGTCCCCCTATTTACTCCTAAAAAAAACAGGTCTTTGGTTTATCCTGGCACCCGAGACCATGTTGTTTCTACCAACAATTGGTCAGAGAAGTGGCCCCTCAAGGGTGAATTTTGGGGTGCCTGAGTTCAAGAAAACAGGAGAAAAATATGAGGTTCAAGGACAACTGTTAATGGACACATAAATTGACAAAAATGAGAAACTTTTGTTTTATTTTTTTGCAATAGATCTTAACCAATAGGCGTATCCCTCCCTGTAATTGAGAACCAACACCATTTAGAAATAATGAGAAGAAAAAAAAGAAAACGCAAAGGGACCATGGGGGGGGAAAATTTCCATCCCTTATAGAGTACAAAATTGATGTTTTTTTTTCCTAGAATTTAAAAGTAGCTACACAACACATTGCCACTGTACAAAAAAAATAAAAGCGTTAGGTTTAAAAAAATTCCCCTCTGACAGCAATTGTACAAAGGGGAGGGTTAAAAAACCATAAGGAAAACTTGAAAACCCTCAGGAGGAATGTAGGTAGTTAATTCCAGAGGAACATGGAAGATATAATGTTGAGGCAAAACGGGAACAGGAGTAACAAAAGTACAGAGGAACACCATTTTCACTCCAGCACGTCTTTGGAGGGTAAAAATGGAAAAAAGAAATGCCAAGCATAAAGGGCACCTTGGGGGGGGTTGGGGTGTGTAACAAGGAGGCCGTTTAAAACCTGTACCAAGTAATATTACCAATGCGGGAAGGCCTCAATTGGTCCCCTCCCACACCAGTACCGGCAGGGGGCCAAGCGGACCTTCAACCCAGGTATTGACACTAGGAGGTACAAGCGGGGAACGGCTGGAGTTTCCTCAAAGCACTTCCCCGCTTCCTGCACTTCACCCACCTGCCTATATCAGCACGACAGTTTTCCCCGCCGTTGGCTTGCCATCCAATACCAGGAGCAATTTTTGTTAAACAAACCTGCGGTGGTCTCAAATAGATTAGAAAACGGACCGACAAAGCCCATGGGACTTTCACCGCACCCACTGGTTAACTCCCAGCCCTGGGGTCAGTTGCGTTTGTGGGGCCCCAGGAAACAGTTCCAAAAGTTCCAAATGTCCAGTGGTAAACTAAGAAATGGTGGGGGGGGGTGAAAGAACTCCCTTTTTTTTCCGGCACTTTTTGTTAATGGTGGGGGTCCCACATGGCCAGGATTTATTTGGGCTCCATGCTTGGTGGGGCCCCTGGAACAGGTTAAGTCCCTCAAATGTCCCCGCAGTGGAAAACCTAAAGAATTGAGTAGGTTGAAAGACTCCTTTTTCCTGGCACTTGTTTTTGAAATGTAGGGGGGTCCCATGCAGGTTTTGGGACCCTCATCCCCTGGTGGGCCCCCCCAGGATCAGGTTAAAAGTCCCCAATGAATTCAGCCCCCCCAGTTTATCAACTTAAAATGGTGTGTGTTTTGAAACCAGAAAAACTCCCCCCTTAATTTTTGCGCACTTTTTTTTAAATGTTGGGTCCAATATGCCAGGTTGTTTGGAGGCCTCATGCTGCGATCTAGGACAGGGATACTTTTCAATGTACCCCCAGTTTCCCAAGTAAACAATGTAAAAATGGTTTATTTTCCAAAAATCGAATACTGGTCCTTCTGGCAAAACTGTTTTAAATTATGGTGGGGTGGGTAATGCAGCGCGTTTTAAGGGACAGGCTGTGGGTTTGAGTGTTCACAAGACAGGGGAAAAATCGTAAATGGTCCCAGCCCCTGTGACTTTTTTTTGTTTCTGGAACCCTTTTATATAACCCGTAAAAGTGGTGATAGCCTAAAAGGATGTATAGACAACGTTATTCCCATTACTGACTGTTGCTGGTATGTTTAATTTCCAGCTATCCTCCAGCCCTTTGGGTTTGGGATGGTAATAACAACTAGTAAGAGTGTTTTTGTTATTTATTTTTGTTGCTTTGTCTCCCCCCAAAAGACTTTTTAAAAAATGGGTCCAATCGCGGCATAAACCCCGAGTGGCTCCACTAAGACTAAAAACCTTATCGATTTAGCGGCCGAACTATCCGACTATCGCATCCGAGTCTCGATAGCTAACCGCAATTCGGGCTCAAACAAATTAAACTGGGCGGACCTCCTATTAGAGGACCCCCCATGTTGTAATTAAAAATTTGGGCACAAATTTGTGGGAGCAGGAAGTTGGTTACCCCCCCCCCCACGGCTGAGAAAGGTAAAGGTTTAGCTGAAGTAAAAAAAGCACTGGTATAATAAAACCCCCTAACCCCACCTTTAGGGGTCCCCCAGGCTGGCAAATTATGAGATATAAGAAGGAACAAGCCGCATTAACTCAAACTATTAGAATATAAACACCAGTTTTGTTGAAAGCACAAAATAAAATGATGAAAAACTATTTATATTATTAATGCGCTGTTAAAACTGCTGTTCATCTTGTGCAAAAGTGGGGGCGCTTTTTCCCCATTTTTCTATTAAGGTCCCCCCACGAGTAGTACTTGTCAAAAAGGCATCAGGGGTTTTCACAGTCCCCCCAGGGCGGTTATCACACTAAAAAAAAGTGATTCTAGGGCCCAATTGCTCATGGTATGTTCCCCCCCCCGAGCTTCATTAATCAGTATGCCTATCATTGGTACCAGATCAGGCGGACCCCTCATTTTTTACATTTTGATTCAAAGGGCTTCACTCCGCAGCAAGTAACTGGTCGCCAAGAGATTTTCAAGTATTTAGTAAATAACATGGTATACAAAAGCATTTATTTCAGAAGAATCCAGGAAAACAAGGAGAAAGAAGATTGAGGGCAGAGAGTGGGGGATTAAATTGGGCCCGTCAGAGTTTTTTTCAGGGTTGAAATTAAAACAATATGGGTTTTTACAGATGGTTTTTTGAACAGCTGTAGGAGGGTGGGTAAATTGGGTAAAGGAGCCTTGGATGTTGGCAGTGTTTCAATATACATAGAGGATAAAATGAATGGGTTTAATCCTAAAGTGCAGCAAGACATCTGAAAGACCGCGGGATATAAAGGTAGTGGGTGCCCCCAAGTCCACTTAACTTTAATTAAGTTAAGGGTGGAAGAAACATTTGAGGTTTACAAGGGGAAAAGCCAATGACAAGTTGGAGTGGGGTCCCTACCACCTAGTAAAAGACACTCCCCATATTTTTTTTTTTTTCCTTAGACCGAAATTAGTTAAACAATCTGTTGTTTAAGAAGCAAGTAATGGCCCGGGGTAAACTTCGAATTTGTTTAATACCCAAACCCATGTTTGAATGAGTGGTACTTTTTTCCGATATCTCCATCAAAATCTACTGGATGGCAGTATCCAAGGGGGAATGGGGCAACTCCTACCCTTTGCCTGGACCACAACAATATGGTGGACATGTTTATGAAACGCGTGCAACCCGACTCCCACTGGTTCTACCCTCTTGGTTTGTTAATAATGAGTGTAACTAACACTCCCCCTCCCACAGCAATATGTAATGAAAAGTGTTTCACATAAAAGTGGTCGCACACTCGTTCAAGCCAAAGATTAATCTCACGGGTCCCAATGTCCCCACTTGTTGCGAAAACTGGATTTGGATTTTGAAATGGAAATAATTTTTTTAATACCAAATTATGGGGTACAATTTTTTTTGGGATGGCATATGTGAATTAAATTTTAGTGGTGGCGAAACTAAAGTCGCCCTCCCCCCCCCACCCGAATTCCCCTCCTTTTAGCTGCATTTTCAAATGTTTGGTATTTTGTGTCCACCCTTGGGGGGGCAAATTGTGGCCCCCAAGTTTTGTTTTGGCCATAATACGGAACGGTTCATACCATCTTATAGAACAGGAAGCCTAATCCCATGTGGGGGGGGTGGTCCCCACCCCCATGGGGGGCATTCTTGGGGTGGTTTTGTCTGGGGGCCGTTATTCACACCACAACCAACCTAGTAAAATGAATTTATAGAACCACAAATTATGATATGAAGCAGTTGCGGGTTTTTTCCATATAAAATTAGGGACCCGCATTTACTAGCCTCCCGGACCAGGCAGACCTAATTTTTTTAATGTGGGTACCTGCCCCCCCCCTGGAAAGGCCCGTGAAAGGAATATCGGAAGTGGAAAGCTAAGATTTATTTGCTATTAGGGCGCCAGCAAAAGTGTGGGTTCTAATTATTTATCAACTTAAATACCAAGTAACAGATAATAAAAAAAGTCAAATATTTATGACAGTAAATTATCATACTTAATAAAAAAATTAAATTTTTTTAAAATTTAGAATTAAAAAGTATCAAATATAAATTAATGTATAGAAAAATATATATAAAATCTCCCAAAAAAATATAAAAATAATCTTGGCCCCATAGAAAATCTTTTTAAAATTAATATTTTTAATAATTATTTATTTCTTTATTTTTTATGATAGCGCCCATGCAGTTCCAGGGGCCCCCCGGCTGATACAATTCACCAGGGGAGTTTATTTTCACAGTACATAAACCTAGAAAACAATAGTCCAAACATTTTACATAATAGTTGACCGAAATCTTCGACTAACAGCGTCCAGTAACAGAAGGGAGAGAGGAGGGGGCCCAGAGCCCGTCGAAGGCTATACAAGTCCTAAAAAGATCACAGTAAAATCTAATAAAGTTAACAATAAATTAACCTTCACTTGATGGTTTTGTGAGTGTTTCAGAAATATTTTTTTTTAAGTTATTTTTAACTACATTAAACATTTTGAAATTATTTATTTATTTTTTGCTGCCCCCCACCCTTTTATTCGCTACATAACGGCAAGAAAGCCCCCCAGCCAACAACGGGGCAAAAGTAACAGATTTGGACTTTGAGACCTGTTTGGTTCCCCACCCAAGCCAAGATCAAGTAACCATAGTTTCACTATTCACATGAAAATTGCTTAGGTCCCTAATAACCTTTTTAGTTTTTATTCCCCAGCCCCCCTGATCTATAGCCCTTTTACTCCATCGTTTTTACACGTTTAAAACTAATGCATCCCTAAGTTTTTTTTTCCCCCCGTAAGGATTGGCCCAAAAACACAATAGGCGAGGGCTGCCGTCCAGTAAACTTTTTTAAGAACTAATATTACTTATAAAACTCCAAAACAAAAACACTCCTACATACATCATGCGCATTAATTACACTGGATAAACCAAGGTATGGCGAATAAAGTCAACTTTGAAGGCACCTTTTATTCCCCGTTAAACCAAGGATGTACCGCCCCCCCCCTTTCCGCTTTTCCCCCAGTGTCTCCTCCAATCCCCAGTAAGGGAAAATGCAAGAGTGAGACTAGGCTTTTCTGGGGTGTAATGTTAAAAAAAGCAACAGTGGGGAACAATGAGTGGGGTGAAAAATCATGGGATAAACCATGACCCCTAAACCAGCAGGCAAAGAGGCCAACTACATAACAGTGGACTGGCAAGAAAGAAATTAACCACAAGTTGTATGTATCCTGAAATGCGTTTCCAAATTATATAAAGTGGGAGAAAAAATTTCAAGTTGAAATTAAAAAAAAGGAAAACAAAAAAAAGGAGTGTGGGACTTTAAGGTTTAAGGCTCCCCCGGAGGGTTAGGTTAACACTCCTTGGGAAACAAAAGGCCCCTTAAAGATTTTTATTTTGTTGGCCATATTAATTGTGAGAAGAGAACAGAAAGATTGCCTATGAATGTTACTATTGAAGGATACACTAAACAGCTTAAAGAATGCCTTTTGTACCCTTTTGACTACCAAAATAGATAATATAAAAACAATATAAGAGGCAAGAAAAGACTTTATCCCCCTCCCTTTTTTTTGGAACCAAAAGTCATTTGTTAGGCATTTCCCAGCATACAAGGTAAATTAAAACATACATAGCTTAATGGGTGGCTTTATAAATTAACAGCGAGTTTCCCATCCTGAATAAACGCAATACCCATAAGCAGAGCCGAATTCATCATTAATTAATGTGGTGTGATTTCAATATACCAGCCAAGCTTTGCCACCAATCTTCCACTCTGCCTAAGAAGCTTTTCTGAGAGATCCCTGGGAATTACTCCACGCGTGTAACTCCCTGGTTATTAAAAGTTAATCTCTGTGTTCCATTTTGTATTTCATTCTAAAAGGAAGGAGCATGTCCCACCAATGGTGGCACTTACCCGGGTCAACCTGGAGTAAATACGGGTATGGTACCGTAGCTGTTTTGCCCCCATGAAACAGGTACGAGAAAATAAAAGTTAATGTTTTTCGCTCTAATAACTGGGATAGGAATTTTGGTGTTTAAAGTTCTCCCCGGGAAAGCCTGAGGACCGATGTCTATTGCTTACTAAAACTTACTATTGCTAGCAACAAAATTAGTGCTATTGATCCTGCCCAAAAATGAGATCAAAGGTGTGTTTACATTGGGGGTTCTCACAAAACAATTTTTAGTTGTGCCAGTAATTACTAAGTATCAGTCCATGAAAAGGCCCCAAAAAAAAAGACTCTTTTTGGTGTTTCCCCATTGGTCCCTTATGGGAAAACTCTGCCCCCCGACCCTGGGATTGGTCGACACACCAAGCGAAGAAAAAACAATGGGAATTGACAAGAACATTCCCTAAAGGTAGTTGTCCCCCTAGATGACTGAAATAAATCTGAAACATTTAAAGACAAATGAGGATTTTAGTTATACCCAACTATTCCCAAGAACCTTTCACTCAAGTTATTTTCTTAGTTTTTTTTTATGGGCTAAAAACAAAAAAGATAGCGAAAAAAAAAAAAATAAAGAAATGGCTAATCAACTGTGTGTTCACTGGACAAATATCAAAAATTTTAATATTATATGAAAGTTTAGAGAGGTTGGGGAAGCCATCCCAGTTGGTCCGCTCAATGATATTTTAACTATTGTATCCCCAAGTTTTCCCCCCCGCTTTACTTAGTGAGATACTTTTTTTTTTATCCAGTAAAAAAAATGGTAACACAAAAAAAGGAGAAATAACGTCCAGAGCAGGTTTGTATGTAAGCTCAGTAAGGAAAAAAATGGTTTAGAGGCCGTGTAATATTGAATACCCAAAATCATCCCCTAAAAACCCCAGAACCTTTTTGGTCCAATCCTATTGGTAGTTCAAATATGAGAAGTTACAATTTTAGCATGTAAAAACCCGCCAAAAAAAAATATGTTTTAAGAACTAATTATCTTAGCAGAAAGAAAGTATTGGCTATATACAGAAATATGTAAAACTGATATTCAACTTATGTAATGGTCGGTTTTGGCCATTTCTATTTCCCTCCCTTCCCCCTGCACTTGTGCTGAAAACCCATAGAAAACAAAACACATAAGTAAGTCCCCCCAGCCTACATTGGCATGGTCCCCCTATTGGCCAGTAGGCCAACAAAGTCATTGTTTTTAGCTGGAAATTATTTCTCTTTAACAAGGTTTACCTATTGAGAGACAGGATAAAAATAAAAGTTTTTAAGAAATTAGCATAGGCCTGGGTCCTTGTTTTTCCCGACACCATACCAAAATTCCACTACATATACATCTGGGAACAAACTGAGGCCCTCCCCCAGTGTAAAGAGGAATGGGGCTCGAAATATTTTCTCCAAAAAAATTTCCAGGTTTCGTGGAAAGAGTAAGTTCCACCCCCCCACCAACAGTTTGGCCGAATTTTCCCCGGACAATAAATAAAAATTCGGATCCCGAAAATTAAAAAAGAACTGTTCGGGGAACGAAAATCACGTTATAAAAAAAAACAGCTAGTTATTTCCGAGCGCCTGCCGGACAAAGAGGCCCCGCCAGGGTGGGCTTGTAGATAAAACAACCGGTTGGTGCCCCCATGCTTAAATATTGCAGAATGGGGAGCATTTGGGTATTTGGCCTTCATGAGAACAAATGTTTGGGTGGGGGTTTATGATTTAGAATGGGACCCACATCGCCAAAACCTTTAGGACTTGGCGCCGCGTCCTTTAAGGAATTGGCTTCACTATAAGATTCCATCCCTGGGCCAACTATTTAAGAGGGCAAAAAAAAACCGGACCCAAAAACTGAAAAAGCGGGGGTGAATGATTAAAAAAAAGCCTGATAAAATTCATGGCAGCGAGATAGCCCTGGAAAAAAAAAAACAAGCTTTGAAAGAGCTCCAGGTTGGCACAACATGTAGTTGGAATCAGAGTATGGGGTTTGGGGGAGGGTGGGACGAGTGCGGGGGGCATGGCCCCCAACCGCAGCATGATGGTACATAGACAGTGGCAACAAAAGGACCGAGTTCTGGAGGATTTGGCAAAAACAGTAAAATAGGGCCACAGAAGTGGCAACAAAGTGAAGACAACAGTGGGGTGGGAGGGTTACAGCAGCAAAGCCCAACCAAGCTATGAGTCATACAGTTCGTGGGCAAAGCAATGACATTTCCCTGGAGGTGGGCAAAAAACAGGAGTTAAGCCCCCCAACAGAAGTGGTACAAAAATATGACACAATGATAACAACAGTGTGGAGGTGCCAAAAACCACAGGGGACCAAGCAAAGCAAAACCATGAGGTCCCCAGGCAAAAGTGGGCTAAAAAAAACAATGACATTCCTGGGAGGGTGTCAAAAACCATAGTAAAGCCCCACCCAGAGGGGCAACCAATGACACAGTTGTGGAGGGCACGGCACCAGCAAACAGCAGCTAAAGCAGCATGAGTATTAATAGGAGGGTGGGCACAATTGGACAGAGTTGGGTGGGAGGTGGGGTGGCCAATACAAGTCCCCTGGTAAAGATTGTTGGTGGCCAGAATGGAGAAAAAAATGTCCAGCCAGATTGTGTGGGCAAGTCCGATGCGGATGGGTGCAGGGGGCAATCAGAATAGCGGGCCCTGAAAGGCCAGGTAGTTTTGAAATCCCCAGGAAACCCTCCATTTCAGTTCAGGCAGTTTTGGGGGTGGAAGGCGTCCCCCCCCTCCCCAATGGCTTGATGTAGTGCCTGAAAAAACCCGCCTAAAAAAAGGCCATTGGTGTGGGGAAAATCCTTGCCGAAGTCCACGTCCCTGATTTAATCTTGAGACAAAGGTCCCCCGTCCCGTGTCCAACATGAATTTTTCCCAGTTGGCATGAACAAAGCAGGTATGTTTTCTCTTTGGGAGTAAAACGAAGGGCCCCCAGCCCCCGACCCGCACCTGGAAACCCACCCTCGCCCCATCGCCCTGAATTGCCCAACACTGAGCTTAAACTGAAACCGGAACGCAGGACAGCTTTTCCGACTGCGCTAAAAACTCCGGCAATGGTGTTGCAGCCCCCACACATCCACATGATGTTGGCATGCCCCAGTAGATCCAGCGGAAAATCTTTCCCTCTAAACGTGGGGGGTGGTAAAGAAAGGGTTGCCCTTGGATCCCCCAAGTAGGGCCCCCGCAACCACCTGTTTGTTTGGTTTCAGGGAACCTGGTCCTTTCCCAAGGTCCCTGCCTGCTGCTTGGCCGAAACCTACCCTCCCTGCACCTAGGGGGGCCGGGTGAAGGGAAGCTTAGCCTCCAAATCAGAGGAAACCGTCCAGTCTTATAGATGTTTTGCCCTTGCGATGATGGGAGGCTGGGTACAGCCTGATTCCTACCCGCCCCCACCAGCCCGTTAACACCCAAGCAGCCTCCAGGCAAAGTAGTCGATCGTGGAGCGCTGAAGGATGAACCCCTCGTTCCCCCTCCCCCAGGAATGACCTGGTAGCATAAGGGAAGGGACCTGCAGTCCGCGACATATGGCCAAGCGGCCCCATACTCTGAGGACATAGCGGAGGAGATTTTTCCCCTAAATAGTTATATGAAGCTTGTCCCCCCCTCCCCACTCAGTAGCAGCTTCGGGGAGAAAAAGGCTAAACCATTTTTTTGGCCGGCGGTAGCGAGGGTGACCCCCCCCCAAGTAGGGGGTGGGGAGTAGATCCAGAAGGTCCCAATCCCTCTGCCCCGGAGAATGCATGACTATTTTTTCCCGGGCTGTCAACCCTAGCCCAGTGCTAAATAAAGCATGCTTGTGGGCCATCCAGCCACCAAAGGTTGAAGCTCCCTAGGGGCTCCCCTTGCCGTCCATTTCTTTTCCCAACTGTATACTGCACACGGTGGTCTTTTGGAGGGGTCCACATCTGCCCTCCAAATTCTTCCTCCGCATCCTCCATCTCCACCTCCGTCCAGCCTTTGCCCTATCCGTGCCTGCCTTCTTCCTCTTTGTCCCCACCTGGGGTTAGAAAATCCACTAATTTTTGTCCACACCAGCTAAAATGCTTCTGCCTCCCAATGGTCCCCTCTGGCTCCCCTCGCCTTCCCCACCATGTTTCCAGTCACCCACCGTGGACCCCTACCCCCCCCACTGCGGTAGGCCACACCGGAGATGGTAGGTCGCCACGAGTTCCTCCATTCACCCCCCTGCACACCGGAGGCACCCAGAATGTTCTTTGTTCAGGCCATCTGTGTTATTTCCCCCATGGACATGAAAGCAGGGTGGAATGACATTATTCATCCCCGTAGTCCCCATACCCCTCTGGGCGACTGGACAAAAATATACCCGTCCCCCCCCACCCCCGCCTCACTCGATGGCCCCTCCACCAACAACACCAGGTGCCAGGTGGGGGGTCCCACGGCATGAGCTGGCCACTCGGCTTGTTAAGCAATCAAAGTATGTTATCGCTCAGTGAAAGTACACTCTTTGGTCGTGGTCCCCCTGGGATCCATCCAAAATTTTTTTTAATGTGCCCCTTATTGCGCTCTTGTTTTCATACAATGTTCGGTCCCCCCCCCCCCCGCCCCCCCACTATGTTTAAATGCTTGGGAAAATCCCAAAGCGGGTGGAAATAACCAGTCGCCAACATTATTTCAGAAAGTGTGTTGGTGGGGAAGGCCCCCGTGTATTCTGCCGAGGGGTGGTGGAGGAGGGCGAACCGATACTTTGCAAAACACTCGAGGGAAGGGGTGTTTTGCTGCTTTTTTTGATGACGAATGGATAAAGTGCATGCACAGTTTCCTGGCCATTTTTCTAAGAAATGTTCTGAAAGAAACGGATGGAAGAACTTACCGGAACCTTTTTCAAACCAGATTAGCAACGGCACGTGCCGGCCACATGCCAGGGTCGCAATTTAGGAGACCCAATCCCCCCCTTCCGGCCTGACAGCGCGGGACACTATGGTATCCCCCCCCTCCCATTATCCGTCACCATGGTTTCCCCGATTTGTTCAGTAATTGCACGGAGATAAGCCCACACATCCGATTAGTGTCTTGCTTGTCACATGTGAAATAACGCGGAGGCAGTTATTTCCTCCGCCTGATGTGGGGGTACCTTTCCGTTTCGCGACTCGCAGGTCAAAAAGCACAGGGTGGGGGGTAGAAACTTGGCGTGGGACACCCGGCTGTGCCTCCTACAACCTTGTGGGGTAACATGATTGGAGCAAGTTAACCTTGTGTGGATGGCCTGGAGGAGACTGGGGTTGGGGTGAAAATTGTGGGGAGGAGGAGCGGAGGCCCGGACCCAATTTGTGGACGCGCATAGGTGCAGAGCCATTTGTTTGACAACAGTGGAGGAGAAAGCGACTCGGGTTCCTCCGTGGTCCAAGGTTTTTAATGGATTGGTGGGATGCCTGGGCTTGGGAAAGCACAATTCACCCAGTGGTTCCCGCGTAATAGGACCAAAAAGATGTAAACCTGGCCCCTGACCCGTGGTAAGGTTGTTTTACAGCGCCCCCAGAACGTCCGCGCCTGCCGTTGCAAACCTTGGAGCATAAACGCCGATAAGGGCGCTCAAGGACTGAAACCCACCCCCTGTCTTTCCCCCTTGTTTTCTTCACAATATTTTTTTATGAAAGGGTGCTTGGGTAACTTTGCCCCGTTTTGGGATAAAAATGAACTTACGGCTTTGGAAACGCTCCTCCTCTCGACACTCGGCTTCGGCAAAAGGCCCATTAAGTTCTCTAGAGACGGTTGCACCAAGAGTCCCCCGACCATTTGGGAAGTGAAGGGAGGGAACCCATCCGCATTAACCAACCAACTTGGAACAGGAACACATAAAGCAACGGTCAGCTTGGCTGCAAACCCGTTAGGGAACATGGTTATGGACCCCACGCATTACTGATTTGTTCCCCCCCTCCTTTGTGCCAAATCCCCGCCTCCGGCTGAACGACTGGTGCGCCATGAGTAGCGAGGAGCCGGAGAGCAGAATTTGGACCGGGGATAGAATGAATTGGTCCCGAAAAGAAGAAAACAAGCTCCCCTGACTTGAAGAGGTGTGGAAGGCCTTTTGAACACCTAGGCTGGCCAATGGCAATGGGTATGCCCCACTGGGGCCGCCTTGGCTAGTGCCCTGGGCTTGGTAGGTTTGCTGCGGCTGGCAAGGAATGGGACCGCCACATCGAAGCGCCCACTGTTCCCTCCCCAGGCCACCCGATGGAGTGGCAAATGCCTGCCATGGTGTTGGACGCAGGGCCCCGTGGTTGCCCCAAACGTTGTAAGCCTTCCCTGGCCAACGCCTATTCTAACTTTCCCCTGCCCACAGATGTTTTCTACATAATACCCATATTCCCGGAGCTCCCTCCCGGTGGGTGGGTCCCGTAATAAGCAATAAAAACTTCCCCACACCGCCTGAGAGTTATCTGGATTTTATAAAAACCTGCCAAGGTGCCTCCGCATCTGAGTGACTTACCTGCCGACCGCTTTGCCCTTCCGCCTGAGGCCCCCCCCCCAGGTGCTGCTTAACTTTCCTATTTTGGAGAACCTGCCGAAAGCGGGTTATTTTGTTTATAGCCCCCGTGGCCGCTTGGCTTTTTTCACCCGACTCACACTGGCCTTTGCAATATCCGGGCCTGATCACTGCCACACACAACGAACCCACACTTGCGTTGGGCCTGCGCTGCTGGCCCCCCCCTAAAACCGCGCAAGCCCCTCCTGACGCCCTCCCAATTCTCCCGAACTGATTGGAGGTGATTTGAAGCCCCCGTTTTTGCCTCAACCGCGGCCTCCCCCAAGTGCGGGGTCGGCTACCATCCCCATCGTCTTATTATGTCTGGTTTGAGATTTTCTCCATCGCACTGGCTGTACTACTTCGCCGTTCAACCGGGTCCCCCTTTGTATGCCGAAGGCCTGACCTCCGTCACAACCAGGGACCTCCGCCAATGCCATGAACTTCCCCTCCCACGATCTATACTTTTTAGCCACCTGAACTGCCAACGAAGGAAGGCCGATATTGTGGCCCCCATGGTTTCTTTCCCGCTTGCCAAGTAGCTGCTTGGACCTGGTCCCCTCCTCAATATTGTTTTCAATCCCTCGCCTTAGTAAGTAAAGTGGGGCGCCTTGAAAGCCCAGACCCACATAGTAGATATCTCTGCCCTGAAGGGAACCGGAGGTGGGACAGAGGCGGGCCCCCTGGAGGACAGGTGAGGGGCCGCTGAAGCCCGCCCTCCCGGGCCATGCCCAAAACTTAATTTGGGTTTTTATTGTGTACCTGATGGGTTACCCCCCCGTACCCTCCTTGAGTCTGGGAATTTGGTCAGATGGTCAATCTGGGAGGAAAAAAAGCGAAGGATTGAACCTAGGTCAACCAATCAAGAAACCTTGGGTTTGCCTTGAAACAACAAGCACGCCGCTCTGCTAAGATGGAAACAGCCCGGCAGAGTGTGTTTTTTTGGTGGCCTCAACCGAGTGGACCCGCCCACTGGCTGGCGATGTTACCCCTTGCTGTGAGCTGGCGACCTGGGCGCCGTGGTTTCCAGGAATGGTTGTTTAGTGGTGCCCTACCTGCCACCTCACAGGTGCAAGAGACCCCTGGCCACGTCCTCCTGTACCCCTGACATTAAACTGGTTTTTTTATTCTAAAAAATGGTACAGACCACTGGTTTTTGATGAAGTGAGATATCCATTGTAATCTATTGGAGTTTATTAAAAATTTTCTTTACACCCCTGATTTTGTTTTTTTGACTTCCAAATAGAACCCGAAAGTAACACTAAAAGCTTGGGTTAAAAACTTTGGAATATAATTTTGCCGTCTCCACAAATGGCCATGATATATAAATTTTACTTGTAGTGGGTTCTCCCGTTTAAAAACAACTAGTTTTTGGATCTTTTATACTAAATTGATAAAAAGCAACAAACCAAGCCCCTCCCTAATTAAACCTTCTCGGAGGAACCATGGAATTAGGCGTACAAGGAAAATAAATGTTTATATAATCTTATTGGCGTGAAAAAGAACGGTTTTTGTAAGTATTTTGTCCCAGCACACCAGAAAAAAACAACCGCCTTAAAATTATCCACCTTGGATGGTTAAAATTGCTGCCAAAATATTATGAGCCGCAACAGAAGACTAGTTAGCACCTATTGGGTTAGCGATTGGGGGTTTTTTACCTAATTGGCGTGTTTTATCTAGCCACAAACATACCAAGAAGAAATACAGTATAGTTTGTAAAGTAACCTTTTATTTGCGTTGTGAATAAAGGGGCCCCTACAGGAAAAAAATTTTATAAATTTTGGCGTTGGAAAAAACACGGTTTAATTTTTTTGTCCAGCAAACACCAGCAAACCACAAATCTGCTTATTTTTAACCCCTGGGGATGGTAAATTTGCGCCAAAATGAGGAAATTTTTGAGACCGCAAACAAACCTAGTTTAAGCTTTTGGTTAGCGTGTATTCAATTGCGCGTGGTTTTTAATTCCCTACCGCCTCAACAAACATAGAAAGAAATTAACAGATGTAAAATTTAACCTTTTGTTGCCCCTTGTGAAATATCGGCACCCTACGAAGTAAAATATAGTATATATATATTTACGCGTTGGGAAAAATAAAGACCGGTTTAATTTTTTTTTGTCCGGAGCAACAGCCAAGGCAAAAGCACAACCACTTAAAATTGTAAACCCACCCTGGAATGTAAAATTTGCGTCCAAAGCATTGAGCCCGCACAAACTAATTTTACTTTATGTTAGCCGTTTAATCAATTGTGCGTTGGGTAGTTTCTAACGCCCACAAAAAACAAAACAAAGAGATAAACAGTTTTGTTAAAAGTTTAACCCTTTATTTTGGCTTTTTTTGTGAAATGTAGGGCCTACAGGAAAAAAAATTTTAATAAATTGTTTTGCGCGAATGATAAAAGGAAGCGGGTTTTATATTTTTGTGCAGCCCCAAAACCAAGCAAAAAAACAACGCTTTAATTAAAACCCCTGGAGGGTAAAGTTTGCCGGGCCAAAGGAAAACAAGTTGAGCCCGCAGAACAAAACCGAAGTAAAGGCTGTTTTGGTAGGCGTGTGTTTGTTTTACAAATTGCGCGTGTTTTTCTACCGCCACACGAGAGAGATTGGTGGGTGTAGTATTGGGTGTACTAGAGTATACTGTTTGTAATTAACCCTTTTGATTGTGATAACAATTTGAGGCCCCTACAGGGTAAAAATGATTTATAAATATATTTATGGCGGTTGGAAAAAGCGAACCGGGTTTCCTTTGGGGGTCCAAGGCAAAAACATCACCAAGCAAAAAACAACCGCTTTAATTAAACCCTTGGATTGTAAAAATGCGCCAAATAAGAAAATTGGGGGAGCCCCGGCACACAAAACTGATAGGAGCGTTTAGGTAATAGCCCGGTGTTTAATTTTTAGTACAATTGCCCGTGTTTGTTTCTAACTGCCACGACAACCAAGAGATACTAGGTTGTAAGAAATTTAAACCTTTGTGCTTTTTGTGGGGAATTTAGGTGCTACAGTGGAAAAAAGTTTAAATACTATATTTTTTTGGGTGGGATTTGAAAAGAGACGTGTGTTTTATTATTAAATATATTATAAGTATTTCTAGCCCAGCCAACAAAAAAAAAAACAAACCGCTCACCCCCTTAACCCGGTGATGTAAAAAATTGCGGGTCCCAAAGAAATATAGAAGCCCGCACAAACTAGTAGCTTTTTGGTAGCGTGGTGTACAAATTGCGTTTTTTTTGTTTTTTCCCTGACGTCCACACAACAAGAGAATAACAAGTTATTTGTAATTTAACCTTTGCGGCTTTGTGAAAAGTAAGGCCCCTACAGGGGAACCAAATTTATATATTTGTTTGACCTTTTTGAAAAAGGAGCGGGTTGTAATTTTTAGTGTCCCAGGAACAAACCATCAAAACAACGCTTATATTTCAAGCCCCTGAGGAATGTATAAAATTGGTGGCCCAAAGGAAAATTTGAAGCTCGCACAAGAACCTAGTGAGCTTTTGTAAGAGTTGTTGTATTACAATTGCCGTGTTTTATTTTCCCTACGCCACATAAAATAACAACAAGCAGAATAAACAGTAGTAATGTTTATAAACCTTTTGCCTTAGTGAACAGGTGTAGGCTAACTGGGAAAAAAAAAATATAGTATATGAGTTTATTGGGCGGTTGAAAAAAGACCGGTCATTTTTTTGTAATTTTATTATTTTTTGTCAGCACACCAGGAAAACAACGCTTTAATTTAAAACCCCTGGATGTAAAATTGGCTGGCTAACGAAAATTTTGGAGCCCCCACCACAAAAAACTATTAAGCTTGTAGCCGTGTTACAATTAGCCCGGTGTGTTTTTTCTTATGCCCAACCCAAAGACCTAAGAGAATTACTATAGTTGTTGTATATTAACCACGTTTTGGGCTTGTGAATTAAGGCTTTCACAGGGGAAAAATTTTGCGATTTATATTTTGAGGCCATTGAAAAAATGACGGTTTTTGTATTTTTTGTCCAGCTAACAACCCAAGCAAGAGACAATGGCCGTTTTAATTCACACCCCTGGGAATTTGGTAGAAGATTGGGGTCGCCAAAGAAATGTTGGAAGCCGCGCGACAAACTAGTTAGCTTGTTTGTTAATAGCGTTGTTACAATTTTGCGTTGGGTTTTTTGTTTTGGGTTTTTCTATACGCCACACAACAAGGAGTAATACAGTTTATGTAATTTAAAACCACTTTGCACTCTGTTGAATTGAGGCTACAGGAAAAAAATAATTTTATTATATTTTAGGCAATTGTGAAAAAAAAAGACGGTTTATTATTTTTTTGTCCAGCCACACCAGCAACACAAAACCCGCTTTAATTAACACCCCTGAGATTGATAATGGGCCCAAAGAAAATTTGGGAGCCCGCAAAATAAACTAATTATCTTTGGTTGGTAAGCTTTGTTACCAATTTGGCGTGGTTTTTATCCTATGGCCACAGACAACAAGGAGTATAGTACCAGTTTGTAATTAACCTTTGCTTGTGAATTAGGCGTATAGGTACAAGAAATATTTAAACTATGATTTTGGCATTGAAAAAGATACGGTTTTTAAAATTTTTTTAAGTTCCCAGCACAACCAGCAACACTAAACCCGCTTAATTACACCTTCTGGATGTAAAATATGTGCGCAAAAGAAAATTTGTAGCCCCGCACAAACTACAGTAGGCCACCCTTTTGTAAAAAGCGTGGGGGTAAGTTACCAATGTGCGTGGTTTTTTTCTTACGGCCACACAAAACAAGAGGAAAATTAAAGTTTAAGTAAATGTGAACCCTTTGCTTTTGTTTGAAAATTTTACGCAGTACAAGGAAAAAAAAGAAATTTTATATATATGTGGTGTTGACAAAGACGTTTTTAGTATTTTTTTGTCCCCAGCACACCAGCAAATCACAACGCTTTAATTAACCCCTTGGAATGTAAAAAATTAGCGACCAAAAGGAATTATTGAGCCCGCACTCAGAGTACTATTAGCGCATTTTTTGTAGCGTTTATCATATAGCACGTGGTTTTTTCTATTGCCACACACAACCCAAAGAGAAACAGGTTTGTCAAAATTAGACCTTTTGAGCCTTGGTGGAAATTGGCTTTTAACAGGAAAAATAATTTAATATGTAATTTTTTAGGATGGGTTGAATAAAAAAGAACCGGTGTTTATTTTTATTTTGCGTCAAGCAACTACCCAGCCCCCAAAAGAAAAAGACGCTTTAATTAACCCCCATGGAAATTTTTGTTAAATGTGCGCCGAAAAGGAAATGGTGAGGCCCCACAAAACTAAGTATCTTCATTGGTAAGCGTGTTTATTTTTACAATTGCCGTGGTTTTTTCGTTCTACGCCCACACAACAAGAGGATACAAGTTTTGAGGGGTAATTAAACCTGTTTGCTTGTTGAATTTATGGTCTACAGGATCAAAAAAAATTATTTATATATTTTTGGGCGTCTTGAAAAAAAAGAACGGTTATTTATTTCTTTTTGTCCCAGCCTACACACCACAACACAAACCGCTTAAATGGGGGGGTTAACCTCTGGGAATGTTAAGAATTTGGAGCCCGCCCAATAAAGAAATTTGAGGCCGCCAAACTAGTAAAAGCCCTTGTTTTGTTAGCCGTGATAGCCAATTGCGTAGTTTTTTTTTTTCTATGTGCCAAACAACAACAATGATAATACAGTTTTTGTAAAATTAACACTTTGGCCTTGGAGAAATTGGCTTACAGGAAAAATTTAATATCTTTTGGTGGGTGTGAAGAAAAAAGAACCGGTTTTCCTTGGGGGTCCCAGTCAAACATCCTAGCAAAACTAACCTGCTATAAATTAAACCCGCCGGAAGATGTAAAAATTTGCGAATAGAATTGAAGCGAAGCCAAAAATGAAAGTGGGTAAAATTTGTATTGTTAAAACGCTGTGGTTTTTTTTCCCTTTAAAAAGAAAAATACAATCAGGAACGGTGGCTTTTAGGATCCCCCCCCCTTTGGAATATTTTTGGAATGGTATATGCAGCCCTGCGAGTGGGAAACCCACCGCACAAAATAAAACTGGAAATTTTTTCATATCCAATACCCCCTCATGAACAAAAATTTAGAAAAATAAGACCAAACATTAAGAGAACTGTCCACCCCCCCTGACACAAGCATTGAGACCCACCCCACAAGTAAAAATCCCCCCGACCTATAGTAAAAAATCATTTTTCTTCAGTAAAAGCCAGCCTGAACATCCGGCGGGCAAGTCCAATCCCGTCCCCTGTGGAATGAGCAAAGTGAGAGGAGTTGGTGGAGCCTTCCCGGGCCGGTCCCACCGCCCCCCCGGAACTTAATATAGGGTTGCTGTGACGTGTCCCCACAGAATTTCCCGGCCGGTGGTCCCCCGCCCCCACCCTCCTGAAGAAAATTGGGGTGGCCCTTTCCCACCTCCCAGCACAATTGTCATGCAGGCCCCTATGGCCCTTCGTTCCTCCCAAGATTGGGGGGGCCTTTTTGCCCCCCCCATGGTAAAAGCGCCAAATTCTTTAGCGCAGCCCATATTATCAATCAATAAGCAAAAGTTTTTAGTTCCACCCGAAGAACCCCTAAAAAGGTTTTTTTTTGAACTTTCGTATCCGAAACCGAAAGGTTTATCCTGAAAATTCTTTTAAATGAAAAAATTCCCACTTCGTTTAGAAAATCCGATTGTCCGCCCCCATCCTCTTATTCTTGTTAACCATAGGGAATTTATATCTGTTTGCAAATAAATAATTTTTTTTTCCGAAAGATTTAAAAATTTATTTAAAAAAGCTTCCCCCACTTGGCTTTATCGAATCACCAATTTTGCTTAAAAAGACTGCCCTCCCCAGTCTCTAAGGTCCTTCGTTTTTGGCATCCCTCGAAAACGGAAAATGATGGCCCTTGTAAAATATAATGTTTTTTGGCCTATCCCGCCTCTTGTTTATTTTTCCCTTTGTTTTTCCAGTTTTACAACTAAAGTGGAATATATCAATTTAGTGGTTCACTGTTTTACCTAAGAGATTATTCCCAGAAAACCGTGGACCTGCACTCCGAACCTGAATAGTTTATCTTATTGCGTTTGTTAGAAATGACCCCATTAAATCCAACGAAGCAATCCAACTTTTCTAGTGGGGTTTTTCCCTCCCTACAAAAAAAAACTGGCCCCCCAATAAAAATTATTATCCCCCTACACAGATTGGAGTTGAACATTTCCCTTTCCCTTTTTTTCAGTTGATCACAAGAAAACCGTGAGCACTCCAGTCCAATTGGGCCTGGGGAAAATTAAAAAGTCCCTCCACACCCAGTTTATTACACGGTTAACCTGCCTTGGGTGCTGCCTACGCACCATTTATTGATTTATTGAAATTATGCATCTGTTTTTTCCCCATTCCTTTATCTCCCTTCAGTGGATGTTCCGGGGAGACCCTAATATGAATTTTAACATCCAAACAAAATAATATTTTCCCTGTATTATTTCCCCCCTGTTAATATTTTCCACCACCCACAATGTTATTCCCATGTGAGCCCTACGTCCCCCCCGCCCTGTTAATACCTCCTTTTGTCCCCACATTGGCCCCCCTTTACAATATTATTTCCTTACATACAACACCATCCCTTTCCCTCCACTCACCCCTCCCTGTTTTCGCCTTAATTGCCTTTCCTAAATAGATTAAAACCTATTGAAAAATATATTGACCTTGCCCAATCATCGTGGATGTTCCAAGCCTTGTGTTTTGAGCAATACCTACCACATCAATCCATCACCTCCGAACTAAAACCTCAAGCACCTCCCAAGTTTCCCCCCATTTGGATCAAGAGCTCTAGCATTTTGTGGGGATATCACCCCCAATTTTTAAGTTTTCCCCCCTTTTCCAGTGTTTTACAACTTTTTTTCCCGTCAACGTTTTTTATTTTAGAATTTTGTATCCAACATTTTATACTAATTAGATGCAAGGGGAATCATAACATTAACCGTATTCCAAGATAGACAACAATGGAATTAAATTACCTGGGTTTTTTAAAGGTTAGATCAACGAAATGGGGAGTTAAAACCGGTTAAACCCTGTTTTCAGTATAAAACCAGCATGTGAATTTTAGAACGTTTACCTTGTTTTAAGTAGACCAGCAATTGGGATAAAACCTTTTAAAACCTGTTTTTCAGTAAGAACAGCAATGGGTTATATAACGTTACACTTTACAAGGGTAAATATAGCAGCAAACTGGATTAAACGTTTTACCTGCTTATCCAGTATACAAGCACGTGATTACAACGTTAAACCTGTTTATTCAGATTGAACGACAATTCGTAGGTAAAAACAATCTCTCCCTTCTGGTAGATGGCATGGTAATTATTATGCATAATAACTCCCTTTTAAGTGGGGTACAGCATGTAAAATTTTTTATAGTTATCACAATTTTATTAGGAATGGCATGGAGAATTATAAACATGAAAAAATAATTGGAGGGTACACTATAATCCTTCAATGCGCCTGGTTTTGCAAAAACCATGGAATCCTCCTTATTCCCACTGGGAGGTCCCGCTACTCATCCTCCCCTTTCCCGCGCCTTCCTCCTCCACGCCTTGAAATGTATAGAACCCCCCTGCCCCCACCCCTACCCCACTAAACACTTGATCCTCCCCACCATTTTTCCATTAGTATTTGCCACACCCACCACGCCCTCCCCTCCCTCCCTATTTTTAAATTACATCCTTGCCCACCCCATTGTCTAGAAATTTATTTCCCCCCCCCTGCACAGCAGAACCCCCCTTCCATTTCAGGTTGGCATAATTTTATTCCCCTGTAAGATAAAACTGAATGGTTACCCCAATTTGAAAAGGTCGCCCCAGTGCCATCTAAACAAAACCCAAACCCCCCCCCCTTTCTGTCCAACAACAAGAAAGAACCCTACACCCAAGAAACTGTCGAGCATGGCCAAAATCTGTAACTCCCCTGGAGCTCCCGCCTGTTTTTATTTATTTGATGTTCTCCTGAGTACGCATGGGCACCGGCATAATCCGGAGAACCCACAAACCATTGAGGATTTTCACCCCTTACCCCCTTTCAGCTTTGAGCCCTAGTTCCCTTATAAAAATTATATTCATTTAGAGGATATCCCTCCACCTACCCCATTGTATTCAGGTCATTGGTTCCAACCCATGGGACCACAAACAGCCCCTGGGGTCCCATCCGGCCCAGCCCCTTTCCCCCAGATAAATTTATTCCACCCGGTCCCCACCACATCCCTCCCCGAAAACCCCTGGGCAACCAGGGGAGACAAGCAAAACCCCATTCCGGTTGAAGGCGGTCCTGGACGACAAAATTATTCTAATCCCGTTCCCCTTCCCTGATTATAAGATGATTCCCCTAACAAAGTAAAACTAACCTGGATCCCTTTTCCATATACCTGCAATTCCCCCCATCCCCCCCTCAAACCTACTAACAGTTTTGGACTGCTCTTCCGTCTGCTAAGAAGAAGCTCAGTTGGGTTCCCCAACCTAGGGCTGCCCAAATTTTTTCCAACAGAAGACCCCTGGAAATTCCCCCGCCATTATCAAACCCCAACTTGGGCAAATTTTGGCGAGGAATCTCCAAGGAAGATAAAATAATCGGCCCTTTCCTTTTATTCTGTACCCCCCCTAGAAACTCCCCCCCCCCTTCACCCGACTTGAACCCCGCAACATCCTACAACAGCTCCCTCCTGCCCTAGACCAAATACTCCACCCGCCTCCCAAATTTAAGCCCACTAACCCTGTTTTTTGCTTTCCAAAGTAAGCAAACTCCCCCTTCTCCTTCCATTGGTTAATCGCCCCCCAGTGTCCGCTTTTTTGCCTTAGACTTCCTAAGGTCCCTAAACTGCCGAGCCATAACCAGAAGTAAGCGATCTTGCTACAGCGGTATATCCCCCTTACCCCTTGGTGCCTCTTTGGCCTCCAATAAGTGGCCAAATTACATATGGCAGTAATGGTTGCACTGCTTGGAAGTTGCCCAGTGAAGCTTGCACCATTTATTAAATTAATATAAGTCCCCTAGTTAAAGGTAGTTATAAGTTCCCCCCACCCCTCATTTAGGAAGGTCAACGATAATAAAGGCCCCCTCAGGCAGATAGATATTTAATAGATATAGGACCCCCCCCACATGCATTAGTACAAATACAGCCACCCCCCAACAGGCAGTGTTATAACTGACAGATGCTTTCCCCCCATAGGCAAATAATACAGATCCAGATAGAGCCATTTTCCTCCAAAAGGCAGTATCAGACAGAGAAAACTTTTCACCCAACAGGCCCCCAAGTATAAGAAGAAACAGAATTAGCTAGTTCCCAACCCCACAGCAGTAAAAATATACAGGATAGATTAAAGCTCTCCCCCACCAGCCTGTAAAATAAATAAACAGATTAAAGCTCTCCCCCCCCAACCATCCCCAGTAAATAACAGATAAGCGCTCACCCCCACCAGCCAGTAAAACACAGATATGTTCTCCCCACCAGACCCAGGAATACAAAATTAGCTCGCTCCCCCACAGCCGTGTTTTATAATAGGATACCTTTCTCGCCCCACCCTAGCCAAGATAACAGAATTAGCTGAAGGGAGGATGGTACCGGTCCCCCCCCGAATCGCGCTGTGCTGGGACTCTATCGGGCCCCCCGCCTGCCGAAAGCCCCCAGCCCACCCCCCACAATGGGGTAGCCGGAAGGCAAAGCGTGGTTCCCCCCCTCGTGCCCTACTTCCCTGACACCGCGTGCCCAATAGTCTAATAACCCACGCTGGGGGCCCCCTAGGTTCATCTTATATGTATAGCAAATTTAATTCCTTTTTTCAGATCCCCATCAAGACAGTTTTAATTTGCATTGAGGTTTTCGATGGTGGAAACTTCCAGTGACTCAGTATGAGCAGAAAACCTGAGAAATGAATACACCATTATATTTAACAACACACCTGCCTCAAAACTTGGGCCATTAGAGTCCATTTCAGGGAAGAGGGAAAATGTTTAATGTTTATCTTTAAGTGACGCCCTGGCAGAAAACCTTAAGTAAAAAATGGGGGTTGCAGAGGGACAGCAGTTTCCATAGATTGGGGGGGGGGTTTTTTATGTTATGGCTTGCCACGTCCCCCCCTTTTAAAGTAGGTATTTGCAGCAGCACAACTTTGGATAAAAGGTTTAAAACTAAGTAAAAGAGTGAGCGACCAGCTTGCGAGTGTGTCTTTGGCTTAAGTGTGTAGACTTTAGGTTTATGGGGAGAAGTCCTTGTTAATCCTTCAGCAAATACCTGTGTTTATTTATTATTGCATAACATTTATAATGTATAGCAGACATAGTTTATACATTGCAATTATACTTATTTTGTGTATACATAACATTTATAGTATTAAAGAGTAGTTTTGTGTATTACAGCTCTACAACTGCAAGCATACAAACTTGCTGTGTGTTTTTTGCAGAATCAAAGGTGTTTACTCAGTTGACTAATTAGGGGTGTTGTTACCTAATCAGCAGAGCTTAAATTACACCTGTTGGGAGCTATCAAGGCCTTTTGTTTTCTGAAGGCGGGATTTGCAGCAGCACTGCAAAACAGCATTGGAAAAAAAGGTTGAAAGCTAAGTAGAAGAGCAAGTGTCTGAGCTTGCGAGTTTGTCTTCTGGCTAAAGTGTGCAGACTTAAGATTTAGATTTGGGGATTTTAGAATGGACAGTATTGTACTGATTTTTATATTTGTATCTGTGTGTCTCTCTCTTTTTGCAACATCTCCATGAGTTCCATGATTGACAATGCACCATGATTGACAATGCCGTCCACTGCACATCCTGTGTAATTTATGCAATCCTTGAACAACAGTTCAACTGCTGTGCGAGATGTGTATAACTGCACATTTAGAAGCCCGGATCCTGGATCTAAATGAGCAGGTGACAACACTGAGATCCATTCCCAACTTGGAAGCGAGTTTTCTGCTCACTGAGCAAGCACTCACAGGGTTAGATGCTGGGGAGGATGGCAGCATGGAGGTGCAGGAAAATGAGGCAGCTAGCTGGGTAACAGTCAGAAAGAAGGTTAGAGGGAAAAGTATCAAGGAAGCTGGTCCTGATCTGGCACACCCCAACAAATTTGCAAGATTGGCATATCAGGGGGATGTCAACTCAGAAATAGCAATTCTGTAGCAAGACACTATCCCTGTCTGCTCCAGTATGGTGGGAAATAGGAGTGCCGGGCAGGCTAGACAGGTGCTCTTAGTTGGGCCTGAATTATATTGTGGATCAAGTTGACAGATTACTGGGTGGCGCCTGTGAGAATCTAGCGGTCATGGTGCACATTGGCACCAGTGACAAAGTTAGAGGTAGGTGGAGTGTCCTTAAAAACACTTTCAGGGACTTAGGCCAAAATATCAAGGCAAGAACCTCCAAGGCAATATTTTCAGAAATACTACCTGTACCACAAGCCATGCCAGAGGGGGATTACAGAGGTGAATAAGTGGCTCAAAAACTTGGTGTAGAAAAGAGGGATTTGGGTTTTTGGAGAACTGGGCTGACTTCTGTCTTGGCTACAGACTTTATGCTAGGGACGGGCTGCACCTAAATTGGGAGGGTGCAGCTGTATTGGGGGACAAAATGGCCTGGAAGTTGCAGGAATATTTAAACTAGGGACTGGAGGGAGGGCAACTACAAAGACAGCATGCAAAATAGTGAAGATAGAGAGCTGGGAATTAGTAATAAAACGTGGTGGAGTGAAGGAATGGGGAGTAGTAATAGTTAATAAGGAGAGGGTTACAGGGATAGAAACAGAAAAATCTTTAAATTGCATGCTGACTAATTCCAGAAGTCTGACCAACAAAATAAATGAACTAGAATTTTTAATTGCTGAAGAAAAATATGATATAGTGGGGATAACTAAGACATGGCTGGACGAGAGCTGTGACTGGGTGGTTAACTTACAGGGTTACAGTTTATTTAGGAGAGATCATAAACACTTGAAGGGGGGAGGTGTATGTCTCTATGTAAAATCCTGTCTGAAGCCAACACTGCGGGAAGATATAGATACAGGAAATGAGCATGTGAAATAATTATGGGTAGATATACATGGGGGTATTAACAATAATATAATTCTGCTAGGGGTCTGCTATAGGCCCCAAATATAACAGAACCCATAGAAGATGTACTCCTCAGGCAAATAGAAGAGGCGGCTGATCAGAATGAGGTTGTTATTATGGGTGACTTTAACTACCCAAAGATAAATTGGGAAACTGAAACCTGTAGCTCTCACAAATGAAACAAGGTTTTGTCAATAACTAAAGATAATTACCTTTCCCAGCTGGTGCAGGAGCCAACTAGAGGAAAGGCCCTTCTTGACTTAATATTCCCTAAGAGATCTGATAGAGTAACAAAGGTTAAGGTTAGGGGAAACCTAGGAAATAGTAACCACAATATAATACATTTCCATTTATCCTTTAATATAGTTTTTTGTCGAGGAGCCACAAAAACACTGAATTTCAGGAAGTCTAATTGTAATCTGTTTAGAAAGGCCCTAAACTGTACTGACTGGGATAAAGTGTTCAAAAATAACAGAACAAATAATAAATGGGAGACCTTTAAAAACATCTTAAGCGTCCACTGGGAAAGGAACATACATTATGGTAATAAAATAATTAGAAACAGGAAAAACCCAATGTGGATCAACAGAGATGTAAAGGAGGCAATAAATAACAAAAAGAAAGTGTTTCAGGTACTAAAAGAGGAGGGCAGTGAAGAGGCACTAAAAAAAAACTATAAGGTAAAAAAATGAAATATGTAAAATAATGATAAAGGCAGCAAAGCTGGAGACAGAAATATACACTCACCGGCCACTTTATTAGGTACACCTGTCCAACTCCTCCTTACCACTTAATTTCTAAACCGCCCATCCCCTGGCGGCAACTCAGTGCATTAGGCATGTAGACATGGTCAAGACAATCTCCTGCAGTTCAAACCGAGCATCAGTATGGGGAAGAAAGGTGATTTGAGTGCCTTTGAACGTGGGATGGTTGTTGGTGCCAGAAGGGCTGGTCTGAGTATTTCAGAAACTGCTGATCTCCTGGGATTTTCACGCACAACCATCTCTAGGGTTTACAGAGAATGGTCCGAAAAAGAAAAAACATCCAGTGAGCGCAGTCCTGTGGGCGGAAATGCCTTGTTGATGCCAGAGGGCAAAGGAGAATGGGCAGACTGGTTCGAGCTGATAGAAAGGCAACAGTGACTCAAATAGCCACCCGTTACAACCAAGTAGGCAGAAAAGCATCTCTGAACGCACAGTACAGCGAACTTTGAGGCAGATGGGCTACAGCAGCAGAAGACCACACCGGGTGCCCACTCCTTTCAGCTAAGAACAGGGAAAATGAGGCTCCAATTTGCCCAAGCTAATCGAAATTGGACAGTAGAAGATTGGAAAAACGTTTCTGGGCTGATTAGTCTCGATTTCTGCTGCGACATTCGGATGGTAGGGTCAGAATTTTGGGGTCAAAAACATGAAAGCATGGATCCATCCTGCCTTGTATCAAAAGTTCAGGCTGGTGGTGGTGGTGTCATGGGGTGGGGAATAATTTTCTTGGCACTCTTTGGGCCCCTTGGTACCAATTGACATCGTTGCAACGCCACCCGCCTACCTGAGTATTGTTTGCTGACCATGTCCATCCCTTTATGACCCACAATGTACCCCCAAAATCTGATGGCTACTTTCAGCAGGATAATGCGCCATGTCATAAAGCTGGAATCATCTCAGACTGGTTTCCCTTTAACATGAGGAATGCTTCCCCAGCACCTTGTTGAATCTATGCCACGAGAATTGAGGCAGTTCTGAAGGTAAAAGGGGGTCCAACCCGTTACTAGCATGGTGTACCTAATAAAGTGGCCGGTGAGTGTATATTGCCATAGAAAGTAAAACTAGCCTCAAAATATTTTTAACTGTATAAATAGTAAAAAGATTACGACAGAAAATGTTGGCCCTTTGAAAAGTAGTGAGGGAGATATTGTGGAGGGCGATGAGAAGAAAGCAAACATATTAAACAAACCCACTGTATTTACCGAAGAAGATGAACTTCATCAAAGCAAATGGATCAGGTAAACTCCACCTTAAATGTTTCTTGTCTAACTCAAGAAAAGTGAGCTTCTAAGAAGTTTAAAATAAAGTAAATCACCAGGTCCTGACTGGTATACACCCCCTGTTCTTAAGGGGAGTTAAGTAATAGTCCCATAAATACGTGTAGGCCCCTATTCTTAACATTGTGTGACTGTATAAATAACAGTGTAGTATTTTCCTAAAGGACTGGCGCATAGCAAATGTGGTCCATATTCAAATAGGTCAAATAAGTGTATCCTGGAAATTAATGCTGGTAAATTTAACCTCTGTTGTAGGTAAAATGTTTTAAGGTTTTCTAAGACATGCTAACCAGGTTAATCTCCACTGACAATAAAATGTACAGCTCATTTCTAGCATAGGATTTTGAAAGTTCGTTTCCCCTGCAAACTAATCTCATCCAGCTTTAATAAGGAAGTTAGATCTAGACTGTAATCGTGTGAGTAGTTATAGAGTAGTTGATGTGCGATACGTGACTATCGTCAATCGGGTTTCGATAGTCGACACGGCAAATTACAAGACCGATTTCCGATAGTCGATAATAGATTATCGCCGAAGCACCAATCACAAGTCTATGGGAGACGAGCATCAAACACCTTCATTCTTACACCATAACAGGGCTGGAAGAAGCTGGAATTAACATTCACAACATTCAAATGGGATACGTGCTTAACTCTTATGCAACACACTTAGGTTGTAAAAGCCACAGAAAAAAACTCACACACCATTCACTATCCCAATCTTGTACCACTCATGAACCTTTAAAAACCCTGCAAGTCACCACACAAATTAAAAAGTACCAGAATGCAGTATGATTTAACCTATCATTTACTTGAACTGGACATTGAATATCCCTGTCCTGGGAACGCAGCATGGCCCCAAACCTTCATTGACCCCAGATATAAAAGTGACGAAAAAAGGAGTCTTTCACCACCATTTTAGTTGAACAGTACATTGACTATATCCTGTCCTTACCGCAGAATGAACAATAAACCTGTCTGAGCCCAGATTTAAAAAGTGCAATTAAAAGAGTCTTTGAACCACCATTTTAGTATAACTGGACATAGACTATCCTGTCCTGCGGCCACAGCATGGAGCCAAACCTGTCCTGACCCACAGATTAAAAAAGTGCCGGGAAATAGTGAGTCACTCAACACACCATTTTTAGTTTGAACTGACATTGACTAATGCTGTCCCCCCTGGCCACAGCATGAACCCCAAACTCTACATGACCCCAGATTTTAAAAGTAGCCGCAAAAAGGAATCTTTGAACCACCATTTTAATGAACTGGACTTTACTTAAATCTGCCTGTATCGCAGTAAGACCAATTAAACCTGTCCTGACCCACATATTTAAAAGTGCTTGGGAAAAGGATCTTTTGAACCACCTTTAGCAAGTTTTCACTGACAGTGGAGTATACCTTGGTCCTGGGACACAGCATAGAGCCCCAAACCTGCATGACCCCAGATTTAAAAAGTCCGGAAAAAGGAGTCTTTTTCGAACCAACCATTTTAGTTTCACTGGACATTGACTATATCACTGTCCTGGGCACAGCATGAGCCCCCCAAAGCCTGCATGACCCCCAGATTTTAAAGTGCCGAAAAAGGAGTCATTCAAGCCACCATTTTATTTCACTGGACATTGACTATATCTGTCCCTGTACCACAGAATTGACCCCTGAACCTGTTTTTGACCCAACAGATCACAAAGTGCACTATGCTATTTTGTACAGTGACTGTCATTATTATATTTTTGTAACTGACATTTGTTGTACAGAGTTTCAATTTAGGGAAAGTTTTATTTTATAGTTTTTACATTATTATCATTTTGCTTTTTTTTTAATTGTGATAACATCATACAACCATACACCCTCCCTTGCATTTTTTAAGGGTATTTTTTTACACGTACAGAGGTGGTAATGCGTTCCACACACCCCATAAGTAATAAAAAAGTGTTCTTAATTATCCCCAAACACTTCTTAGTTCGAAAGAACATTGCCCTCCTGCTTCTAGTATTTATTCAGCAATCAATTCAATGGTTTCATTTTTCCTCCAAATCCTTCTTAGTGATTAGGGACAGACAACCCTTCTATAGTCCTGGAGATCAAATGATGCGACCCCATAGTGACTCAAGCCCCAGAAAATTTTAAAACCTCAAATTGTGCAATTGTGTCTCACCCTGGACCCTTTTTGACACTACTTAACTCACAGAAGATCACCTTTTCAAAATCTTATTTTTTTAGAGAAATTTGAAGCTCATCCTGATTGCCCATAACGGGAGAGCCATTGCTGCCGTCAGCCATCTGTTAACACTGGAGGTCCAGCTGCCAGGGCTAGATCTTACAGTAGGTTGCGGTGAGAGCCCAGGCTAGTGGGGGGGGGGGGGGGGGGGGGGGGGGGGGGGCGGGGGGGGGGGGGGGGGGGGGGGGGGGGGGGGGGGGGGTGGGTCTGTCACTATTACACGGCAAGTTCAGCCTCTAGGCCGAGTTACAATTGGTGCGGAGAGAGCCCAGGCTGGCGTCCCGTTCATCTAATAACACGGTAAAAAATGCACCTTATGGACGCAGCAAAGAAAACAGTCCTTTGCGGAATGCAGAGTGCGAAGCGGAAGTGGATGTAAAGACCTCCAGCCTTCCTCATACACAGTCCAAGACCTGGTAGCGCTGCCAGCCTCCGTATAGTGCGAACCAATTGAGCTTCACTTGGAAATACTGGTGGTTAACTGCTCATGTTACAACCCAGTGCCCTATATCTCACTCTTGTCAATTCTTTTTCTCATTTTACACAACATCTGGAGGAATGGTCTCTGTGCTTTTGTTCTCTGACCTGCTCCATAACTCCATGTCCCTGAATAACCTACATCTGGTCCCAAGTCTTTCCTGTAAACTCCCTGTACATTCAGAGATTATTTTTCTTTACCAGCTATTTTGTACATGCAAGTTTTTTAGTAGTTTTAATTCTAGAAAACACATTTAAAATAGGGAGAAATCCCACCATGTCCTTCTGTTTCTCTTTTTAATTGTATTAAAATGGTTTGTCTCAATACAGGGATTGCTAGCTATGTTAAAGATCTTGAAAAAAAACAAGTCATTTTGCAATATGTGTCCATTGTAACAGTGTTCCTACCTATTCCAGTTCTGACACACGCATCACCCTTGATCCACTCTAGACAATTGGTGAAGAACAAATGTCTGTTAGAAACCACATTTTTACAATAGACCTGTAGTCTACCTGCATTTCACCGCAAAAATGCCCCAAAAATTCAAAACATGACCCAGACCAGTTTTTGACAATGTGAGAACAAATTCTTTAGAAACAACATTTTTTTGTATAATGAGACTTGTAGTATACGCTGCAAGTCACAGCAACATCCCCCAAAAATTAAAAACATGACCCTTACCCATTTTTGACAATTGTGAAGACAAATGTCTTTTAAAAAAAAACTTTTTTTTAAATAGGACCGTAAAGCTGCTTTCCCAAAACAAAATCCCCCAAAAAATAAAAAAGCCCCTTACCCACTTTTAAAAATTGAAGAAAATCCCTTTAAAAAAAAAATTTTTTTTAAAAGGGACCATTTTTGCTTTAAAGCACATGCCCCCAAAAATTATAAAAAATTTCTCACCACTTTAAAATTGGTGAGGGAGAAATCCACTAAAAAAAACCACATTTCTGTTCCAAAGGGACCATGTTATTGCGTATCTCACAGCAACTGACCCCAAAAAATTAAATATGATTCCACCACATTAAAAATTGAAAAGGAAAAAAACCCTTAGAAGCCCATTTCTTTTCCCAAAGGGACCATAATTAAACTGATCTCAAAGAAAACAGACCTCAAAACCTTGAAAAATGCGAAAACTTCAAAAAGAAAAAGTAAAAAATAAATAGGTTTTTGCATGAAACCTGCGCTTTACAGTTTTTCCTCACAAAAAACCACAAAATAACTGTTGGGGAAGAGAATAAAAATTGCATAAGAAATTTATAAAAAAAATTTTCAAGGGGACCATTTCTGTTTGAAGAAAAATTGAATAACCGCAATAATCGGTACCTCGGCAATTGGGCACAACATCAACAGAGAACCATGCCTGTAATCATAACATGTATTAAAGTCAAACGATCCACATTATCCTGTTCCGAAAGCCGGATGCGATTGTCCCTGTAGTGACTCCTCCAGCTGTGCCTGAAGGACCGCACAATATGACGCTGGCTGCTGGCAGAACAACACTCAATGGCGTGGCGAGCGAGCTCGGGCCATTCGACCATTTAGGATACCCAGAAGTCTATTTGGGTCCGGAACACAATCCAAAAGACGATCGGTGTTGAGAACGTAACAGATAGTCGTGCACCATGATCTTAAGCTGGTCTCTGAGTGTTGGATGTGTGCCCCTGCATTGCATGCGTTGTATGAGGATGATAAAGTAAAGATAGCCATAGGTCACCCATTAGGCTTCTGCCACCCTTGCTGCAGCAGCCGCTACGGCTACATGTCACACAACAGCTGTCCACGACGTCGCTGATTGATCCACCGTGACATTTGAGGGAACGTGAAGCAGACCAACAGATGTCCTCACAGTTGATCAATCCGCAAGGTTTCCACATTCCTCTGCATTTTACTCTCCTATTTTGGGAGGGTGGAAGGAAAGTCTGATTTTTGTTTTTTACCGGGATCCAGGAGGGTGGCCACCCAGTAACATGTTTTCATTTGGAAGTCCATAATGCGAGGATCATGTGAGGAAATGAGCATCCAAGCACTCATGTAGAGAGAAGGAGCCTTTAATTGCAACATCTGGTATGAGGGCACTAGCAAACTGATCTTCCTCATCTTCCTCCTCCTCGCACAAAATCGCACCAACCTCTTTCCAAGGCAGGACATCTGAATCGTCGTGTCTAGGAATACCTCCTCCTCCTCCTCTCCCGCATCCTTCCGGCACACAGAGCATCAACACAGCCCCTGAACTATGCCTGAGATGAAGCACCCTGAACTGATGCCTGCCATGCACTCCCCTGACCCGAACCACTGCCTAATGAAGACCGATTACTTGAGAAAAACTGAGGCTTTGTGCATTCGATGGAGGAGAAAGGCTCCGTGGTTCCGCCAATCTGTTCCGTCTCCTCCTCCGTCGCTGGCAGACCAGTTGTATTCAGATAGTCCAACGAATTCCCCCTTTCCAGAACTAAGATCCAACCACAATGTAGCGCTCATAGCTGACAAATCGGCATCGTCTGCACAGAACCATTTTGGTGGCTTCTTCAAAACCTGGCAAGGATAGGTGCAGAGCTCATTCAACCTGCCACCACTCTCGGTGGCGGCAACACCCCAGGTCCACACCCGCTGCTTGTCCAGGTCCATTGACACTTCGAACTGCGGTAATGGCAAAATTGCGCTGCTACCCACAATCGCTGGAGCATGTGGAAAGGGGTGAATTCCAGCGTGTTTTGCCCACATCAACAAAGAAGAACGTTTTGACGGGGAAGGCGAGCTGAAGCTGCAAACGCAGCAGGCGGGACGAAGCCGGGTGCGAACTGGCGGAAAATGCAACATAGACTTCGGAGCCTTCCTCAGCAGGCAGTCCACACCCGTAAGCACATTAGAAATAACAGTACGACAAGGTTCATGACAAGTGACCAGGCAAGGATGTGCGCCATCCTAACCGAATCTTAAGGGCGGCCAGCAGATTTCGACCGTTAAGCGCAAGCCCAACTATCGCAGCACAAGTTCATGGCACCCAGCCAGATCTCGCCGTCCTTGTTGCGGAGAGCCGTCCCAGCTCCTGACCTGTTACGATAAGAGGATTGTCTCCAAGACAGATTAATTTCAACACACCTGGTTTCTCATGGCACGAGAAGCCACCAGAGGACCTTGGGGGAAGAACCCTGCACCATCACAGCGATTTTTTTTTTTTATTTATTATATTTTTTTATTTTTTTTTTGAAGAGTGTGCGCCGATCCTGAGAGCCACCGTCACCCCCCAGGAGACAACCACCCAGCTCAACCCAGGGTGAGCTGTCACAGAGATATATCGGCCTGGCCATAGCTTACTAGTCCATTGTCGGTGGTCCAGGTATGGACTTTTTTCGGCCACAATTCAGACACACGCATGAAATATAGATGTCACGTGGCTGGCCAGGGGCAGGGACGCTTTTCTGGCAAAGAAAGCCTGCTCGGCCATCTTGTATAGGGGACAGGCAAGAGCCAATGACGTGTGGAACCCATCTGTGTCCACCTGACGGAAAGGCAACATTACCAAGAGGCCAAAAGCCTGGTGGTTGTCGGAGGAGGAGGAGAAGGCTGAGACAGAAGGTAGACAGTGGTTGGAGGCCCGGCTCGGTCCTTGCCTATATATGGCCAAGTGTTGCCTCCATTAACTCATGCATTCCTGCATGTGACAAGACATGTTGTGGTGTATAACCACCTAAGGATCTTGCTCTACATTATTGGCTTTTACGGCAAAGGTGGCAAAGTGACATCGCTGGGTGATCAGAAGCTTGCTCAAAGAAGGCCCCAGCATAGTGAGGGTCCTGGAACCTTTTGGACCGGCGATCAAGCGAGGAGCGGGTTTCCGCTGACCGTGAGCTGGCGTAATCATATCCACGACTATTCTGCGACCCGCCCTCATCCCTTATTTGAGGCGGAACCCGTACTGATCACTGAACCAGGGGGGGGGGGGGTCATCGTCTTCCTCCTCGTCCAGGAGTTGGATGATCGCTGAGGACATTGCTAGCTATAGATGCAAAGCAAATTCTGCTGAAAAGACCACGTTGGATCCGCAATGGTCGTCATCATCATCATCAACACAAGTGACTTCGGTCGTCCTGACATACTGCTCCAGGAGCTGGCGGGCTTACAAGCAAGAGGGACTTCAAGGAAGGGCGTTGCCTGACCGCCCGTGATATTTATATGCAAATTTTTTTGACGGCTGTTCCTTCTCCTCCTCTATGGCAACATAACCATGGGCGTCAGAGCATAGAAAATCAACTCTTTGGCCTCTTGATCTTAAACATGCTTCTGACCCCAGACCCCATTTTGAAATCAAAGAGGTCTTCAGAAAAAGGATTCTCCACGTGGTGGTACACAAGTTGACATTTGGGCCCCTTCATGTTGGACTTTGCTGGTGATCGCTGGATGACGACATTTGTTGCCGTGACTGGGAGGACGAGGGAGGTAAGACTGCTTGATGCAGGTTGCATTAACACTGAATATAGGACAGATTGGCGAACGCAGTAACGTTACTGATATTCCCAGTGCCCAGACCAGCGATTACAGGCCTGACGGTCCTGCAACTCCAATCCGCTGCATGCGTGTTGTCGCCAGCCACTGGAAGGAGCACCTTCTCTCGTACCTCTACCTCCATGTCCTAACCCCACTCTTTGCTCGCATTACCAACTGCATTTCGCTCCATGTTCAGGAAATATAAAAATATGAGAAGGGAATGGAAGAGTTTTGAAAGCTCTTATTAAAAGATGCAAATCCCAAAAAAAAAAAACCAGCTATTCTCAAATCCCTCCAATATCAAAACAAAATTGCTGGATTAAAATTTAACTGCAAAGTAGATCTATCAACAACGCTTGACTTGACCAAAAAGAAAAAACACCTGTCTGAAATGAATAACCAGAGTATAAAAAGGTAAATTTTAGGCGAACCTTTCAATCACCATTGTTGACTACAAAATTGCTGTATTCACATTTAAACTGCAAAGTAGCTCTGATCAAGCAAAGCTGGCCTGCGCCAAAGTGAAAAAACACGTATCTTGAAAATGTATTCGGATAATAAAGGTATTTTAGGCACCTTTCAATTCAACCTGTGTGACTACAAAATTGCAATATTCACAAATAAGGTGCAAGATGCCTCAATAACTAAGCTGTAGTGCCGCCAAAGTGAAAAAAAACACGTATCTCTAATGTATTCGGATCAATAAAGAATTTTTTGGCACCTATCAAATCACCTGTGGAGACTACAAAATTGCCTGTAATCCAAATTTAACTGCAAAGTAGATCTATCAACAAAGCAGGCCCTGCGCCAAAGTGAAAAAACAACGTATCTTGAAATGTTAAAATCGGAAAATCAAAAGGTATATTTGGCACCTTTCCAATTCACACTGTGGTGACTACAAAATAGCTGTATTCCCACATTTAAGTGAAAGGTGCCTCAATGATCAAAAGCTGTAGTGCGCTCTAAGTGAAAAAACACGTTTATCTGTTATTATTCGGATAATAAAAGGTATTTTTTTGTGGCACCTATCAATTCCTGTGTGACTACAAAATTGCTGTATTCAAAATTTAACTGCAAAGTAGATCAATCAACAAGTTGGCCCTGCGCCAAGTGAAAAAAAACAAGTAATCTGAAATTATTCGGATAATAAAGGTAATTTTGGCACCTTTCAATTCACCAGTGGTGACTACAAAATTGCCTGTAATTCACATTAATGCAAGGTGCCTCAATTAACCAAAGATGTAGTGCGCCAAAAGTGAAAAATCACGTAGTCTGTAATGAATTCGGATAATAAAAGGTATTTTTGACACCTATCAATTCACTACTGAGGTGACTACATAAATTGCTGTAATACAAATTTAACTGCAAAGTAGATCTACAACAAAAGTTGGCCAGCGCCAAAGAGCAAAAACACGTAACTGTAAATGTATTCCGGAAAATAAAGGATTTTTTGGCACCTATTGCAAATCACCCTGTGTGGAGTACAAAATAGCTGTATTCACATTTAAGAGCAAGGAGCCCCTCAATGAACAAAGATGAAGTGAGCCAAAGTGAAAAAATCAGTATCTGTAATGTATTCGATAATAAAAGGTAATTTTTTTGGCACCATCAATCACGCTGTGGTGACCTCACAAAATTGCTGTATTCAAAGTTAACTGCAAAGTATGATCTATCAACAAAGTAGGCCTGCGCCAAAGTGAAAAAACACGTATCTGAAATTATACGTATAATAAAGTAATTTTTGCACCTTACAATTCACCTGAGGTGACAACAAAATATGCAGAATTCACATTTAATTGCAAGGTGCCCTCAATGAACAAAGATGAAGTGCGCCAAAGTGAAAAATCACGTATCTGTAATGATTCATAATAACAGGATATTTTTGGCACCTACAATACGACACTGTGCTGACTTACAAAATTGCTGTATTCAAATTTAACTGCAAAGTAAGATCTATCAACAAAGCTGGGGCCTGCCGCCAAAGTGAAAAAACACGTATCTGAAATGTAACGGATAATAAAAGTATTTTTTGGCACCTTTCAATTCCCAGTGGTGACTACAAATTGCTGAATCACATTTAAATTGCAAGTTGGCCTCACTGAAACAAGAGCTGTAGTGCGCCTAAGAGAAAAAAACAGTATCTGTAAATGTATTCAGGATAATACAAGTATTTTTGGCACCTATCAATTCACCTGTGGTGACTACAAAATTGCTGTATTCAAATTTAACTGCAAAGAAGATCTATCGACAAACAGGCCTGCGCCAAAGAGAAAAAACATGTATCTGCAATGTATTCGGTATAATAAAGGTATTTTTGGCACCTTTCAATTCACCGTGAGGTGACTACAAAATTGCTAATATCACATTTAAGTGCAATGGTGCCTCATGAACAAAGCTGTAGTGCGCCAAAGTGGAAAAAAACAACGTTAAGCTGTAATGTATTCAGATAAAAACAGGATTTTTTGCACCTATCAATTCACCTGTGTTGACTACAAAATTGCAGTATTCAAATTTAAACTGCAAAGTAGATCTAATCAACAAAGCGGCCTGCGCCAAAGTGAAAAAACACGTATCTGAAATGATCGTGTTATAATAAAAGTTATTTTGGCACCTTTCATTTCATACAGTGGTGACTGGGGCAAAATTGCCTGTATTCACATTTAACTGCAAAGTTAGCTCTATCGAACAAAGCTGCCTGCGCCAAAGTGAAAAAAACACGTATCTGAAATGTATTCGGATATAAAAGGGTAATTATATGGCACCTTTCAATTCACCAGTGGTGACTAACAAAATTGCTGACTTCACATTTAGAGTGCAGTGCCTCAATGAACAAAGCTTAGTGCGCCAAAGTTGAAAAAACACGTATCTTGTAAATGTTATTCCAGATAATAAAAGGTATTTATGCACCTATCAATTCCACCTTGGTGACTACAAAATTGCTATATTCAACATTTAATTGCAATGTGCCTACAATGAACAATAAGCTGTACAGCGCAAAAGTGAAAAAACACGTATCTGAAATGTATTCGGATAATAAAAGGTATTTTTATGGCACCTATCAACCTGAGCTGATGACTACAAAATTCTGGATTCTAAATTTAAACCTGCAAGTGGCTATATCAACAAAGCTGGAATTGGGCAAAAATGAAAATGGAACACCTATCCAGAAATGTATACTGACAATAAAATGGAGTTTTGCACCTAACAAGTAGACCTGCAGTTACTAGAAAAGATGTGTATCCTAAAATAAGTTCAGGCAGCCCAATATCCAGGAAATATTTCAATAGAAAACTGTTAAAATAATAAAGCTAGTGCAGTGCAATGTCAACATCTAATTCCTTGGTGAACTATAGATCCAGTATTCAAAAATAGATCTTGTCTGTGATCGCCTCGCTGGCCCCCTCTCCCACTCCCCCCCCCCCGTGACTTTTACAGCGGTATAAGCTCCCTTTAAAATTCTATACCTAACTACATAAAATCTTCCAATCTCTGAACTAACTAAGTTGTAAGGATCAAAAAAAAAAAACAAAAAACTAACAGTTAGATCATTCACTGTGAAAAAAAAATAGAATAATTTCGCTGAGCTGTATGGACACAGGCATAGGCACGTCCTACTGCTATGAGACGCTGACAGACACTGATCATGACATAAGGCTGTTCTATGTAAAACAGGTCTGTGATTTCCAGCCAATCGCAACCAAACACATTTCCATTCTGACTCGCACACACATCTCACCCTGCTCTATTCTGGTAAGCTGATTTTGCTCGCAGCGCCAAAATGACCAGAAGCGCCGAAAATGGCGGCGATATTAATAGTATGATGCTCAGGATTTTAACCTAAATTATCGCATGATCAAAAAATTTCGATCAACTAAAACTGAGCCGATTTCAACTTTGTCGTAATAAACTTTTCAACAATCTAAATATATGACACATAATATAATAACATCCATTTATTCTTTCAAATAGAGCTTTTGTCATGGAGCCACAAAAACACTGACTTTGTGGAAGACTAATTTTATCCTGCTTAGAGATGCCCAATACTGTAGTGCTGGAGACAAGTGTTTAAAATAGCAGAACAAAAATAAATGGGAGATCATAAAAAACATCTTTTAGGCACCCACGTAGAGAGGGTACATACCATAAATGTGTAAAACAATAATTAGAAACAGGAAAACCCAATGTGGATCAACAGAGATTAAAAGGAGGCAATGAAAAAACAAAAAGAAGCGATTCATGCTACTAAAACAGGAGGGCATGAAGAGTGCATTGAATACAAAGAAGCACATAAGACATAAAAAATAAAATAATAAAAAAAAGATTAAGGCAGCAAAGCAGGAGACAGAAAGACCATATTGCCATAAAAGTAAACAACTACGCCCAAAATATTTTTTAGCTAAATAAATAGTAAACAGATTAAAAAGAAAATGAAGGCCATTAGAAAAGTAACTGAGTGAGAGAACTATAGAGGGCGATGAGAAAAAAGACAAACCTATTAACTATTCTTCTCCACTGTATATTACCGAGGAGGATGAGCTATCCTGTTGATGAGCAAAGGGAGGAGGTAAATTCCCAACTTAAATGATTCTTGTCTAAAACCCAGGAAGAAGTGCAGCTCCGCCATAGAAGCTTAAAATAGACAAATCCCAGCCCTGACGGTAAATAAAGACACTCCGCTTGTCCTAAGGGATTAAGTAATGTGATAGATAGGCCCCCTATTCTAATATTTATGGATTTTATAATAACGGGGTATGTGCTAAGAGTTGGCGCATAGCAAAATGTGGTGAGCCAATAATCAAAAAGGGGTCAAAAGTTATCCAGAAAACTAAAGGACAGGCCGGTAAGCATACCGTCTGTTGTGGGTAAAATGTTTGAATGTTTTCTAAGAGATGCTAATCCTGGAGTATCTCACAATGAAAATAAAATATAACGCCGATCCCAGCATGGGTTTATGAATGATCGTCTTGTCAAACTAATCTCATCAGCTTCTGATGAGGAAATTAGTTCAGACTGGAATCGGGGTGAGGACTGGATGTCAAATATTTTGATTTTTCTAAAACATTTGATAACTGTTCCACATAAAAGGTTGGAAAGTAAATGAATGCTTGGACTGTGGAAAAAGTGTGCAAGGGGGAAGCAAACTGCTTCCCTGTTTACTAGTGGGTCAACCACAGGCCTCAGTACAGAGCCCTATCCTCTTTAACCCCTTATGACCCCCACTGTCCTTTTGTACTTGCGAGTGTGCAGGACGTTCATCTACATTAAACGTCTTTTGGCGTTATACTGGAACATCTGAGTTTGCTGCACACCGGAGCCTCAGCTGATCCCAGGTGCAGCTGCGGCGACTGGGATCCGCAACTTCGATGTACCTAGCATCGTACGCCAAAAACATTTACTGTAGATGAACGACCTGCACCAAGCCGACTGTCAAAAACATGGGCCCCCAACTGTCATAAAGGGGATTAATATTATTCCAAAATGATGTTACACAGATTGCACAATAAAATAACAATCTTTCAGATGATCCTAACGCTATGTAAAGGAATCCACACAATAAGTATAAAATGTTTATTACAAATGGGAACTGATAGGTTAGGGCCTGGGCAGAGAAGGTGGCAGATGCGGTTTAACACTGATAATCCAAGTTATGCACATGGGGAGAAAAATCCATTCCATGATTACATTTAAATGGAAAAACTCAGGGTTAAAAGTGACATGGAGGAAGGACTTTAGTAATCCTGGGACAGTAAACTTAACTGTAGCAGCCATGGTCAACAGCAGCAGCCAAGTCTAATAGGATCAGGGCTTGTAATTAAAAGGGCATAGATGCACCTGAAGGGAAAATAATTCTCCCACTATACAAGTCACTCGTTAGAACCAACCATGGAAAATTGTGTACAGTTTTGGGCACCATTGCACAGGAAAGACATTGTTAGAGCTTGGAACATGACAAAGGCGGCAACAAAAATAATACAAGGACTGGAATGGACTGCAATACCCAAAGATTAGCAAGGTTTAACGATATATAGTTTAGAGAAGGAGACTGCATCGGGGGACAAATAAACTATCTTTAAATATATTAAGGGCCAATAAAGAAATCTCGCTAAAGATTTATTTATACCCTTACTGTATCTAGAACAAGGGGTCATCCTCTAACGGCTTGAGGAAAGAAAGTTTCTACATAAACAAAAAAGGGAACTCTTCACTGATTAAGCGGTGTGAGACTGTGAACTCTCTTAGCCAAAAAAAAGGCAAATTGTCCATGGTTGAATCACAAACATGAGTTCAAGAAGGGCTTGGATGCATTTCTGAGAGTGAAAAACATAACAAGTTATAGTGACTAGATTCTGAAGAAGGTCCTGTATACATTTCCTAGATGTAATATAACAAGTTAATAGTGACCGAGGATTTCTTGGAGAAGGGTCTGTAAACATTTCTAGAAGTAATATAACAAGTTAATAGTGACTAGATCTGAGAGAGGGCGTTGATCCAGGGTGTATTCTGATTGCCCAGATGGAATCAGGAGGAATTTTTTTCGCCTAGCATGAGGGACAATTGGCTTCTACCTCACGGGGTTTTTTGCCTTCCTCTGGAATCAACACTTTAACACATTACAAAATGGGCTGAACTGGATGGATGTATGTCTTTTTTTTGGCCTGACAAACTATGAAACCATGGCATGCAGTTTAATATATACTTGTCGTTCCAGAGATCTGTATGATGAAAACACTCTTATAAACTATAAAGAATAATGTTATCACCAGCTCTTTATTAAGGTTGGGCAGCATGGTGCCTCAGTGGTTAGCATTGTTTCTTTAAGTGCTGTTGTCCTGGGTTCAAGTCCCACCAAAGACAACAATTAGAAGGAGTTTTTATGTTCTTCCCATGTTTGTGTGGGTTTTCTTAGGGTACTCTTGTTTCCTCCAAACTCCAAAAACATACCAATATTTAATTTGAATTTAGAATGTGTGCTCCAAAGAGGACAGTGAGACAAAGTTTGATGTTGATTCACTGTACAGCGCAGTGAAAATAAAGGGCTATATAAAGTGAATGAAAAGCAAAAAAACACATAACTAATTAAATTATTCCTAATTTCACTTGAAACCTAAATAATTTATGAAAATTTTGTGACTTCTGCTATCATAGATGTCAAGAGCAACTTTACATGGACAAACAAAGTCCATGAAAGACAAAATTTTGTGCTTACCACTCCCTCTGAAATGACCCTTAGCAACCAGCACGCTAAAGCTAGGTTTTGACTCATTCATGATACCCTACTAGTAAAAGTGAAATAGTAACAGACATGATACTTTACTGAAAGTGTGTCTAACTTAATATGTGTAATATGCAGTACTTTATGATATAATGTTGCTAGGAAAAAAGATGTAAATTGATGGCAGGTAGAAGCGGGGGAGCTTGCATTCCATAAATACATCAGACTGCGCTGGTATGACTTAACCATTCAACTGAGATGTCCAATATCGCTAGTATACCACATAATAAGACATGTCTACCTGAGAAAACAGTGATGGCTGTAATACTATTACTTGATGTATTAAATAAAAACTAAAAATATACCACAAAATTATAAGAAAGGAATGAACATACAAAAAATCTTGACTGAAAATATAAGTGTATACACCAAACAGCCATAACCAAATAAAAAAAACTAATAAAATTGGTTATGTTGCAATAATGGCATCTGACAAGATGCTGTACACATTAGGCAGCAAGTGAACACTAATTTCTTGAAGTAGATGTATAGAAAACTCACGGGTCCCCCTCATCCAGTTCACAATGGAAAGTAGTAAAAACAAAATACAGTACCTTGATGTGGAGGTTAACAAACACGTAGGTGGGTTCACTACTATTTGTTAGAAAAAAAGTTGAACGTAACAACACCTTACATAAAGCCAGCTTTCATTCCCCCCAGGTGTTCAGAGGTATACCCAAAAGAAACAATTTCTTCTGGCTAGCGATTGTTTCCAACCTGAACATGATTATATCTAGAGGTCCATGGAGAAAAAGATAAAAAAATTTACCGCAAGAGTATAAAAAATGAAACTTAATTGGTAAGAATAGAAAAGAAGTGATAGGGTAATACAAAGGAGGAGTTGTTGAAAAAGAGATCTATAGAGGATAAAAACGAAGGAGATAAGGATAATGTAGTGTCTAAATATGACCATCATGCTGAAACTGGTGAAGAGAGTATATTAACACATTGGAAAATCTTACAGAGCGATTAAAAGATTGCACTTCGTTACTGCAAAACACCAAAATTAAGTTACAAAGGAAAGGGTCGATCCATAGGATGAATTATGTCCTCAGATTTGAAAGAAAACAAGGCTTTGACACAGAAGGTCTTACATACACAAAAAAGGGGCACCTTTCCATGCTTAAATTGTTTGAATTATTCATCGATAATCAAAGGGTCGGAGATCTGTCACCCCATGAAAGGATATAACATCCCTATTAAAAACTTCTTTACATGTGAGTCAAAAGCCGTTATCTACATGCTAAAATGTCCATGTGGACAGATATATGTCGGGCAGACTAGTAGGAAGATCAAAGTTCGTATTAATGAACATAGATGTGCAATCAGAAATTATAAACAAAAAAGAGATCAGAATAGAGAAGAAGAGGATTCCATAGGTAAAATTTTTTTGGGGACCTCAGTAGCAAACACTTCTTTAAACCCAGAGGTATAATGTATGGGAGCTGAAAATGGTGTGTACTTAAAAAGTGTTAAAGGTAGCAGTGTAGAAAACGTCAAACACAATTACTAAAGAGAGAAACATATTGGATCGTGTCACTTGATTCCCAAGAGCCTAATGGACTCAATGAAGAATTGAGTTTTAGATGTTTTTAAAAATAGATCAGACGCGAAAGGGTTAAAATACTAGGATATAAAAAAGGGAAGGAATCCGAATGCGCATGCTTGAGAAAGAGGGCGGAGTTCCCTCGAAACGTTTGCATTCGGCAGCGTTCGTTTTGGGCCCGGGTGTCCATGCTACTCCGTCTACCTGAATGCCTAAGAGCGCTGCTAAAAGGGATTTACCTGACTTATTTAAACAACACCTACTAGTCTTTTAAATGATTTAAAGATTAGTGTTGGGGCGTTAAACTTTGGGGCTACGACATCGATCGATAGTGATAGTCGGCCCCATCGAAAAGGGGTTTTCAAAAAGTCGATAGTCGTTTAATCCTGTTTGACCTTTAAAAGGGGTTTTAGGGGGAAAGCAAAAAACCCCCTTTTCATTCTTAAACCCCCAAAACCCGGGTTTGGAGAACCCGGGAAAACGGCCACAACAGTCAAATGGTTTACCTGAAAAATCTTACCCCAAAACACTTAGGCAAATTAAAAGCCACAAAAAAAAAGTCACCAACCCATTATATCCCTGTCTTTTTCCAAACAGCATGCCCCTTAAAAACCCCGGGGCATAAAACCCAAAAATTTAAAAAAAGGTGCCAAAAGGCAGTATGAAAAAAACCCATAAATTTTACTTAAAAACCGGGGACATTGAATACCCCTTTTCCCCTTGGAAGGGCCGGGCATGACCCCCAAAAACCTTTGCTCCCCCCACATTTAAAAAGTCCCGGGGGAAAAAAAGGAGTTTTTTCAACCACCATTTTAGTTGAACTGGACATTAAATTACCGGTTCCGGGGCCAAAAAGGCCTTTACCCCCCAAACCCTTTGGCCATGCCCCCCAACTTTTAAAAAACTTTCCCGGAAAAAGGGGGGGGGTTTTTCAACCACCTTTTTTTGGGTTTCCCCGGGGGACTTTGGACTTTCCCTGCCTTGGGCCAAAGCTGACCCCCCAAACCCTGCTTAACCCCCCCAGTTTTTAAAAAAGGGGCCAAAAAAAAGGAGTCTTTCCCCCCACCATTTTAGTTTCACTGGACTTTGGGGGACTATCCCTTGTCCGGGGGCCACAGCATACCCAAAAACCTGCATAAAACCCCCAAAAATTTAAAACTTTTCCCGGAAAAAAAGGGAGTTTTCAACCACCTTTTTTATTTTTAAAATTGGAAAATTGACTAAAACCTCCCCGGGGGCCCACAGCTTTACCCAGGGGGGGGTTTTTTACAGTGGGTGCGGTGAGGGGGCCCCGGGCGGGCCGTCCTTTCATCTTTTAAATGCGGGTTTAAAAAATTCCGGGATAAAGGCAGAAACCCAAAAAACTTCCCGGCTGAAAGCAGAGTGCGGAAGGGGGGAAGTTTTGAGAACCCCAACCTTCCCTCAGTAAAAACAGTCAAAAACCCGGGGTACGCTTGCCCCTCCGAAATGAAGGGGGCCCAAAATTGGGTTCACTTGGAAATACTGGGGGTTTAACCCGCTCCGTTACCCCCAGGGGGCCCTTTTTATTTTGGGCATTCATTTTCTCTTTTTTTACTAAAATTGGCTTGGAGGAAAATGGTCTCTTAATTGTTCTCTTTTCCTTTTAAATTCCATACCCATGTCCCTGAAAAACCCTACATCTGGAAATTTTTCCCTGAAACCTCCCTTTTTTAAAATTTTCAGGGAATTTTTTTAAACAGTATTTTTACATGCAATTTTTTTTAGTATTTTAAAATTTCTAGAAAAAAACTTTTTTTTAAAATGGGGATGGAATCCCCCCAAAGGGTTCTTTTGTTTCCTTTTTTTTAAAATTGTTTTAAAAGGGGGTTTTGCCCTCAAAAAAGGGGGAATTGTTTTGCTATTTTAAAGGGATCTTGCAAAAAAAAAAGTCATTTTCCCAATAGGGGTCCATTAACAGGCCCAAACCTTTCCTTTTTTCGGACAGCCCCTTTCCCCCTTGACCCAACTCTTGCCCTTTTTGGGGAAGAAAAAAATTTTGTCTTTTTAAAAAAAACAAAAAATTTTTTTAGAATAGGCCTGTATTTATAGGGGCATTTTCACAGCAAAATCCCCCCAAAAAATTTTCAAAAAAAGGGCCCATGAGCCACTTTTAAACAATTGTGAAAAAACAAATGCCCTTTTAAAAAACAACATTTTTTAAAAATAGGACCTGAAAGTTTTTCAAAAATTTCAAAGCATTTAGGGGAAAAAAAAAATGATAAAAAGGGACTTTCGGGGCCACTTTTAAAAAAATTTGTGAAGGAAAAATTTTTCCCACTTGGGAACCCCACTTTTCTTTTCCCCCAAAGGACCATGTTTTTTTTGCGGGTATCCCCGGGCCCAAAAATTGCCCCCAAAAAATTTTAAAATTGATTTTTTCACCCAAACGTTAAAAATTGAAAGGGAAAAAGGGCCACTTAGAAGCCACATTTCTTTTCCCAAAAGGGAAACCAAAATTTATAGTTTTAAATCTCCAGCAACATGCCCCCCAAAAAAATTATAAATATAAATTCCCCGGGCCAAAATTTTAAAAAATTTGTAAAGGAAAATGCCACTTAAAGCCCACTTTTTTTTTCCCAAAGGGACCAGTTTAAATTTCCCTGTTTTCTCACAGCAAAAAGGCCCCCAAAAAAATTTTAAATAAATATCCCCACTTTTTAAAAAAAATTTTGGGGCCCAAACATGCCCCCAAAAACCCATTGACAATGTAAAAAAATTCAAAGTTTGAAGTGAGAAAAAGGGAATAGGGTTTTTTTTAAAAAACCTTGGTTTCTTTTAGTCCCTCACAGCAAAACCAGCAAAAAAAACTTTTTGGGGGGAATTGAGAATAAAAAATTGCAGTAAAAAAGGGGTTTCTTTTTAAAAAAAAAGGGTTTTTAAGAGGACCATTTTTTTTTTTGGAGAGGAATGTGAATTTAGACCACAACTAATCGGTGACCCCGGAAATTTTGGGGGGCAACATCATCAGGGGATCCCTTGGGCCTTTTTAGCATTTTATGAAAAATCAAACGATCCACATTTTCTGGGGAAAACCGGGGGCGTTTGTCCTTTTAAAGACTTTCCCCACGGCTGTTCTTTAAGGTCCCCCTCAATATTGACGCTGGGGGCTGGGCAGGGAAAAACACCCCTATGGCGTGGCGAGGGCCCGCTTTGGGGCCTTCGGTTTCCCTTTTGGATACCCAAATTTTTAAAGGGGCCGGGAAAAACATACAAAAAAAAAATCGGTGTTGAGACGCAGGGTAGGGCGGGGCACCATGATCTTAAAACGGTTCTTTGGGGGTTGTATTTTTTTGGCCCGCATTGCATTTCGTTGGGTTTAGGGTGGTAAATAAAGATTTTCCAGAAAGGCACCCCTTAGGCTTCTGCCCCCCCTTGGGGTTCTGCTGCCGCTTTCTGCGCTACGGCTAAATTTGGGACTCCCCCACTGCTTTTCCCCGTCGCGGGTTGTTCCACCATGGGGCCCTTTTTAAGGGAAAGGAACCCGAAAAACAGGGCCCGGAGTTTCTCCCCGTTGATCAAAACAGCAAGGTCTCCCTTTTTCCCGCATTTTACTCTCTAAATTTGGGGGGGTGGGGAAGGGAAAAATCTAAATTTTGGTTTTTTTAAACCGGGGGGTCCCGGGGGGGTGGGCCACCCAGTAATGTTGTTCATTTTTAAGGCCTTAATTTCGAGGGAAAAGTTGGAGGAAAAAGGAGGAATTTCCCAAACACTCATGTGGGGAAAATGAGCCTTTAGTTCCCCAAACCTCCCGGGTGAGGGGCACTAGCAAAAATCATCTTTCCCCATCTGCCCCCCAAATTCACGCCCAAAAATCTTTCCAAGGCAGGGACTTTGGTGTTGGGGTACCTTTCCCCTCCTCCTCCGCCTTCCCCCCGGCACAGCTTCAAAAACAGCCCTGACTTTTCCTTTAGGGTGATGCACCCTGAGGGCTGAGGTGCCGCCCTTTCACTAGCTCTGGACCCTGAAAAACCAAATGGCCCAAAAGGGAAAAACCGATAAAAATTTTAGAAACTGTCGGGCCCCTTTTGGATTTGAAAGGAAAAAGAAAGGCTCCCAGTCCGCATCTGTGTCCGGTTTTCCCTTTCCCCCAGGGGCGCTTTGGGGGGACCTGATGTTTTTTTAGTTGTCCACGATCGGTTTTCCCGAACCCAAGAAAAACCCCCAATGCTCTTTCTGGGGAAAAGGGGGATCGCCCCCACGGGGCCATTTTTTTTGGTTCTTTTAAAAATTTGGGAAGGGGAGTGTTCAGACTCTTTTCACCTGCCCCCCACTCTCGGTGGCTAAAAACCCCGGGGGTTTTTCCCCACCCCTGCTTGTTTTAGGGGGCCAATTTTGGGGCACTTTTTTTGGGGGACTGGGGTAATGGCAGTGCCCCTGCTCCACAATCGCTGGAAAAATGTGGGGGGGTGGGAAATTTCCCCGCTTGTTTTCCCGTCAACCCAAAGAAACGGGTTTACGGGGGGGCCCAGCGGGCCGCAACGCCCCGCCAAAAGGGGGGGAAAGAAAGCAGGGGGCGAACCGGGCTGGAATGTGCGAACCCCAGGGCCTCAGCCTTCCCTTTAGCAGGGGATCCAACCTTGGGGAGCTCTTAAAATTTCTTTGGGCGACCAGGGGGCATGCATGGCCCCCCCAAAGGGATGTGCCCACCCTTTCCGATCTTTAAGGGGCCGGGCCCGCATTTTCGGGGCCCGTTTTTCGCACACCCCCTTGCCTGGCACAAGGTTCTTGTCACCCAGCCAGGGGGTCGGGGCTTTTTTGCGGAGAGCCGTCCACAAACTTTCCTTTTACCTTTGGTGGACCCATCTTTTCCCAAAGGGAGATTAATTTTTAACACGGGGGGGGTGGGCCTCTGGGCACGTTGGGTGCCACCAGAGGACCTTGGGGGAAAGAGGGCCCCGCACCCCCCCTTTCGGTTTTGGGAAGGGGGCATGGGGGCCCGGGGGGAGAGCCCCCCCGTCCACCCCCAGAGACATTTTCCCCCCAGCTCACTCAGTGAGCCCGTCCCCCGAGATATAGCGGCCTTGGGCCCTGCTTATAGGGGCCAAAGTGTCCCCGGGGGGGAGATGGACTTTTTTTTTTCCCGGGGGGGAAAAAGATTTCAAGGGCAACCCCGGGTTGGGAAATTTTTTGTTTTAACAAAGTGGGGGTTTTTCCAGGGCAGGGGAAGGCTTTTTTTGGCAAAGAAATGCCTGCTCCCCCCCTTTTTGGAATTTGGGGGGGAGGGGAGGGGCCCCGGGGCGTGGGGGGAACCCATCTTTTGGGCCACCAACGGGGGGAAAGGCCAAAAAATTTAAAAAGGGGGCCCCAAAAAAACCCGGGAATGCCGACATTCAGGGTTTTTGGGGTTTGGGGTTGGGGTTTTGGGGTTTTTAAATGTTTTTTTTTGCTCCCAAAAACCCGGAAAAACGAAGGTGGCTTTCTAGGGCTGGGGCCCCTGAAAGGCGGGGGCAGGTCGTCAAAGGGGGGAAAAGGGGAAAGGGGGGAGGGGTGGGTCTCTGGTGGTGGGTGGTGGTACTCGGGCGGGCGGTGGGGGGCTGAAGCGGGGCTGTTCCCGGGTCATGAATCTGAAGGGCATGGGGGGAGCTGAGGGGGAAAGCTTGGGGGTGGCGGAGGAGGAGGAGGCCCGGGGGGACAGAGGGTGTGGGCCCCGTGGTTTTTAGGGGGCCCCGGGGTCGGTTTTGGCCTTTTTTGGCCAAATTTTCCCTCCATTTCAACTCTGCCTTTTGGGTGCATGTGGGGTAACATGGTTGGGGGTTTGGGTTTAAACCAAATTGGTTCTTTGCCTTTATTATGGTTTTGGGAAAGGCGGGTATAATTTACCCCGCTGGGTGAATCCCAAGGGCTTGTCAAAAAAAGGCCCCGGGGGGTTGGGGAGGTTCCCGGACCTTTTTTTACGGCGATAAGCGAGGAGGGGGTTTTTCCTTGGGCCGTGGCTAGCGGAAACATATTTACGGGGGGCTTCTGCGACCGCCCTCCCCTTTTTTTTGGCGGGAACCCCCTTTTTGTCACTTTCCCCCTCGTCTTCCTCCCCGCCCCTGTGAAGCGGGTCGGGAAGCAAATTTTCGGGAAAAAGACCCCGGGGGGGGCCCGCAATTTTCGTCATCATTTTCATCTTTTAACACAGGGGGGAATTTTTGGTTTTGTCCCTTTACCTTTTTGCATCCAGAAGCTGCGGGCTTTCAAAACAAGGGGCACGCAAGGCTTTTCCCCACCGCCCGGGATTTTTTTCCCATTTTTCCTTTCCCTTTACCCCCCTTGAGGGGAAACCCTAAACTGGGGGTCAGGAAAACAGCCTTTAAAAATCCCCTTGCTCTTTTTAACCCTGCCTTTTGAAACCCCAACCCCCATTTTGTCCTCAAAGAGGTCCCTTTTGGGGCAAAGGATTTTTCCACAGGTTGGGGGGGTAAAACGATTGGGCATTTTGGGGGGCTTAAAGTTGGACGGGTTTCTGTGATGCGGGTGAAGCCCTTTGTGGGCCGGACTGGAAGGACGAGGAGGAAAGGGCAAATAGATGGGAGGTTGCTTAAAACCCGAAGGGGGCAATTGGGGACGATGTTCGTTACTTTTTGATTTCAAAAAGGGGGCCCCGGGGGGGGGGGGGGGGGGGCCCAGCGATGAAAGGCCGACGGTTTTCCCGCAAAAAGACGATCCGGGTGGCTTTCGTTTTTTGTCGCCGCAAATTTGGGAAAGGGGCACCTTCCCCTTTGTAAAACCCCTACCTCCTTTTTGTACCCCCCCCTTTGCTCGTTAAAACCCCCGCATTTCGCTCCCCTGTTCAGAAAAATTTAAAAATTTGAGGAAAAAGGGAAAGGAAAGTTTTTTGGAAAATCTTTTTATTAAAAAGGCAAATTTACACTATTTCAAATCCCTCTAATCAAAAAAAAAATTGCTGGATTCAAATTTAACGCAAGGTTTCCCATCAAAAAAAATCTGGACTGGGCAAAAAATCAAAAAAAAAAGTTTCTGCTAAAGGTTTTTGTTTTAATACAAAGGGTTTTTTTTTTTCCCCCCTTTTAAATTTATCTGTGGGGGACTATAGAATTGTGTTTTAAAATTTCGTGGGGGTGCTGGCGTCAATGAAAAAAAAAGCGGGGGGCGCCCAAAATCAAAAAAACCAATCTGTTATGTTTTTTTTATTTAAAACCCGGGATTTTTTGGGACCTTTCAATTCACCTTTTGGTGACTATAGAATTTTTCTGGGTTTTTAAAAATTTTAAAGTGGATGCTGGGGTCAATGAACCCAAAGGGTTTTGGGGGGGCGAAAAAAATCAAAAAAAAAGTATTGTTTTGGTTTTCGTATAATACACGTAAATTTTTTTCACCTTTTCAATTCCCTGTGGGGATTTAGAAAAAATGTTTAAGAAATTTTCCCTGGGATGCGGTCCCAAAGAAAAAAGCTGGGTGCGCAAAAGTCAAAAAAAAAGTATCTGTTTTGTTTTAGTATAATACACTGGGATTTTTTTTCACCTTTTTTAATTCACCCGTTTTGGGGGCATAAATTGGGGTGTTTTAAAAATTTTCGTGGATTTCTGAAACAAAGAACAAAAACTGGGTGCGGGAAAAAATCAAAAAAAAAATTTCTGGGTTTTTTTTTTCGTATTAAAAAACGGGGTTTTTTTTTGGGGCCCCTTTTTAATTTTACCTGTGGTTTATTAAGAATTGTGTTTTAAGATTTTCGTTGGAATTTCGGCCCTCAATGAAAAAAAACTGGGTGCGCAAAAAATCAAAAAAAAACCCTATCTGTTTTTTTTTTCGAAAATTTCAAAGGAATTTTTTGGGGACCCCTTTTTTATTTACCTGTGGTGGGGCTTTAGAATTGCTGTTTTGATTTAAAAAGGGGTGCTGCGTCCAAATTTTAACCAAAACTGGGTGGCCCCAAAAGGCAAAAAAAACGTATGTTTTTTGTTTTTTGTTTAAATTACCGGTAAATTTTTTTCACCTTTTTAAATTTAAACCCGTGGTGACTAAAGAAAATTTCTGGTTTTTTCGATTTTTCGTGGGGTCTGCGTCAAAGAACAAAGGCCGGGTGGGGCAAAAGTCAAAAAAAAAAGTATCTTTATGTTTTCGATAATAAAACGTTTTTTTTTTGGGACCTTTCAAATTACCTGTGGTGGGCTATAGAATTTTCTTTTTTTTAAAAAATTTACTGGTTTCTGGGGTTCCCAAAGAAAAAAACTGGGGTCGCAAAAATCAAAAAAAAAAAACGTAAAAGTTAAAGTTTTGAAAGAAAACAAAGGTATTTTTTTGGGAAAAAAACAACCCTTTTTCTGGGGCTTTCAAAATTGCTGGAATTTTAATTTTAAATTCAAGATGGAAAAAAAAACCCAAAAGGGGGAATGGGTAAAATTTTAAAATGAAAACCTATCTGAAAAGGGAAACTGATAATAAAAGGGAGTTTTTTCACCCAACAAAGAGACCCGCAGGGTTTCTTTTTAAAATTTTTGGAAACCAAAAATAAGTCAGGGGTTCCCAAATTTTCCAGGGAAAAAATTTTTTTTTAGCAAACTGTTTTTAAAAATTAAAAATATTGCAGTTTCAATGGGCTTTCACAAAATTTTGGTGAAAATTTATTTCCCGTGGGTTTTTTATAGAAAGAGCTTGTCTGTGTTTTGGGGCCCCGGGGGGCCCCCCCCACTCCCCCCCTGAAATTTACGCGGTTTGATGCTGCTTTAAAATTCTCTAAATAAAAACATAAATTCCCTTTAAAAACTCCAAAAAACCCAAAATAAATTGGAAGGGTCACAGCTAATAGTAGAGGCTTCTCTGTGCAGAAAAAGGGGCTAATTTTCCCCTGAGCTTTGGCCCAAAAGGGCCCGGGGCGGGCCTCCTATTCCCATGAGGGCCTGGGGGAGACACTAAGGCGGGAAAAGGAAGGGTGTTCTATGTTAAACCAAAGGGGGTCATTTTGATTTTTTTCCCGCCAAACGGAACCAAAAACAACACCCGGGCGGGGCGGGCGCCACAACTCACCCCCAAAACCCCGGGGTCAAATTTTATTTAAACTGATTTTCTAGCCGCCCAAAAAGGGGCAGGACGCGCCGAAAAAAAGGCGCGTCCTTTTTAAAAGGGTGATGAAGATTTTAAAACCCTTAAATTTTCGCCCTTTATCTAAAATTTCGATCACCATTAAAAAACCTTGCCGATTTCAACTTTTTTCGTTTTAAAAATTTGCTCAACACAAAATTAATTCCCAAAGGGAAGGGCTTTTAACTGAAAACTTTGGAGGGGGTAACGTATGTTATGAAATAAAAAAAGATTGATATTTAAAAATTTCCCGGGGTCTGCGATTTCCCATTTTTTTTGCAGGATGGTTGGAATCCAAAAGGGAATTCCAGAGCTAGACCCGAGGGTTTTTTTTGTTGACTTAAGCGGTAACAACATATATATGTTCAGTGACTGCCGCTCCCTATACCGCTATAAGTGAATATCGATAAAGTTATAACGATGTCGTTCGAGGAGTTAGCAAAAAATTATTTCGAAGGGCCCATAGTTTTCCCCCTTGATACGGAACGTTTAAAAGGGTTCTAAAACAAAATTTAAGAATTTTAGGACTTGATTGGAATCAGATGGTTAAGGAGAAAGGGGTTAATTATCCCAAACGCCTTGAAGCCATAAAAAGAAAAGAAGTGAGTTTGACGGTACATGCTATAACATTGACGGAGTACATCAAAACCAAACGTATTCCAAGGGGGGTTAAAATCACCCCTCCAACCCAAAATTATTGCGGTGATTGAAAAAAAAAGAAAAGTTTGGTTTGCAATGGTAAAGGATTCCATGGACTGATATATTTAACGACCAACATAAACAGAAGCGCTGTTAAATAAAAAAAAAGAATTAACTTTTTTGAGGAAGAATCAAGAAACAAAATACCGTTTAAAAGTTTAAAAACACAGCAAAAATTTCAACATTGGAAAAAAAATTTAAAACACAGCAACTACAGATCAAGCTAAAAAAGTTTGAAAGGGATATGAAGGATTATCTCCATGGCGGTAATAATGGGGGGAAGGGCGCACCAGAAATCGAAAATTCAACAGATTTAACAAACAAAACAGAACTGGTACAGATAACACATCAACATCGGATGAATCTGACCGAGGGACAATGAGACAATTTATATCGAGGAATAGAACAGAGAAAGAAAAAGATTTTTTAGAGAACCCTACGTCCCCCGGGGGAAAGCGTCGTGGAGCCAGTGGTGAAAAGAACTCTGACAAAAGAAAAGCAAAGTTCGAGACCAAAAAGAAATTTAATGATTTTATTAAATATTTTTGGACAAAAAAATTATTACACACAGAATTCAATTATCAACAAAGGACTTAATTTTGTACCCACTTTTTCACTTAATTCTTTTGATTTTCAGGTGGACTTTTATAAGTTTTGTAGAAATTTAAGATTAAACATTTTCTTTCAGCAGCAAAAATCGAAAACAGAAAGTGTTGAAGTAATACCTAGAAAGTTGAAGATTAAAAGTAATTTTGACCCAGAAATAAAATGTAAAACACTAGATGTATTTGAGCAGACAGTGAAGAAAGAGGTGCTAAATAGATGTTCTAGGGCAAAGGATATAGGACAGAAAGAAGGAGGTAAATGACTAAAAAAGAAAGGAATGCTATAAAAGAATTGCGACAGGACAATACCGTTATTCTAAGGAAAGCGGATAAAGGGGGCGCTACGGTACTAATGAACCGTATGCAATACATTGAGGAAGCTAACTCTCAATTGACAGATAAAAACATTTATCTCCCTCTTGACAAAGATCCAACTATAGAGATACAGCAATTGATTCAGGAAACAGTGGATGAGGCGTTCCAACTTAACCTTATTTCAGATCATACTAAGAAGTTGCTAGTTAAGGAGTCACCTAGAATTCCTATCTTTTATTTGGTCCCAAAGGTCCACAAATCGTTACAAAAACCACCCGGAAGACCAATTGTCTCCGGAATAAATTCTGTCATGGAACCACTAGCAATCTTTGTAGATAGTTTTTTGCAAAAACAGGTTAATCGCCATTCACACTGTCTGAAGGATACAGGTCAATTTTTACGGTTACTTGAAACAGTAGATGCTACACAGGTTACAATAATGGTAACTATGGATATTAAATCCCTTTACACTAATATCCCGGTAGATCAAGGATTAAAAGCGGTACAAGAAGCATTGAATGACGATCCATCTTTAAACAATGCATTCATTGGTTTTCTTATGTCACTATTAGAAATAATACTTACAAAGAATTTTTTTCGGTTTGGGACACAGCTTTACTTGCAACAACAAGGTATTTCTACGGGGTCTCTGGCTGCTCCAAGCCTAGCTAATCTATATATGGTGGGTTTCGAAAATCAATATGTATTTTCATCTGAATTTGCTCCGTTCATCGTGAAGTGGATGAGGTATGTGGACGACATGATGTTATTATAGGGAGGCACCGAGGAACAATTGGACAAATTTCTTGAGTTTTTGAACTCACGGGTCCCCCTCATCCAGTTCACAATGGAAAGTAGTAAAAACAAAATACAGTACCTTGATGTGGAGGTTAACAAACACGTAGGTGGGTTCACTACTAATTTGTTTAGGAAAAAAGTTGAACGTAATGCCTTAAATAAAGCTAGTTTTCATTCCCCCCAGGTGTTTAGAGGTATACCCAAAGGACAATTTGTTCGGGCTAGGCGGATTTGTTCAACTGATGAGTTATATCTAGAGGCCATGGAGAAATTGATTAAAAAATTTACCGCAAGAGGTTATAATGAAACTGAATTGGTAAGAATAGGAAAAGAAGTGATGGGGATACATAGGGAGGAGTTGTTGAAAAAGAGATCTATAGAGGATAAAACGAAGGAGAATAGGTTAATGTATGTGTCTAAATATGACCATCATGCGAAACTGGTGAAGAGAAGTATATTAAACAATTGGAACATCTTACAGAGTGATGAAAAGATTGGCAGCTTGTTCTCGCAAACACCAAAATTAAGTTACAAAAAAGGTCGATCCTTAGGGGATGAATTAATGTCCTCAGATTTGAAAGAAAACAAGGCTTGACACAGAAGGTCTTACATACACAAAAAAGGGGCACCTCTCCATGCTTAAATTGTTTGAATTGTTCATCGATAATCAAAGGGTCAGAGATCTGTCACCCCATGAAAGGTTATAACATCCCTATTAAAAACTTCTTTACATGTGAGTCAAAAGCCATTATTTACATGCTAAAATGTCCATGTGGACAGATATATGTCGGGCAGACTAGTAGGAAGATCAAAGTTCGTATTAATGAACATAGATCTGCAATCAGAAATTATAAACAAAAAAGAGATCAGAATAGAGAAGAAGAGGATTCCATAGGTAAAAGTTTTTGGGAGACCTCAGTAGCAAAACACTTCTTTGAACAGAGGTATAATGTATCGGAGCTGAAATGGTGTGTACTTGAAAGTGTTAAAGGTAGCAGTGTAGAAAACGTCAAGACACAATTATTAAAAAGAGAAACATATTGGATTGTGTCACTTGATTCCAAGAGCCCTAATGGACTCAATGAAGAATTGAGTTTTAGAATGTTTTTAAAATAGATCAGACGCGAAAGGGTTAAAATACTAGGATATATAAAGGGAAGGAAATCCAGAATGCGCATGCTTGAGAAAGAGGGCGGAGTTCCCTCGAAACGTTGCATTCGTTTGGCCGGTTGTCCATGCTGCTCCCGTCTACCTGAATGCCTAAGAGCGCTGCTAAGGTATTTACATGACTTATTTATACAACACGCTACTAGTCTGTTATGACTTATGATCAATGTACGTGGCTTTTAACTGAAACGTTTGGAGAGTAACGTATGTTATGAAATAAAAGAAGATTGATATTTAAAGTTTCACGGGTCTGCGATCTCGATTTTGATTTGTATAGAAAGCAGGGAAATTAGGCAAGAATATACAGAAAGTGACAAGGACCAAATTGTAATAGATAGGCAACTGGGTTGGAGCATTGTAAAAGCAGCAGGTCTAGTTGGGTGCTCTTGATATGTAGTGATTAGTACCTAACAAAAGTGATTTAAAGAAGGACAACCAATGTACCAGTAACAAGGGAGCAGAGGCTAGCCTGTCTGATTCCACAGGAGAGCAACTTTAACACAAATTGCTGGAAAACAATGTGTTATTAGATGAAACCACAGTCCAGTGTAAGTTACAGCCTAGGGGACGCAGTAGTTCCATGCTGATCATAGAAATGCTAATCATTGTCCACTTCTGAAAGCACCTTCAATAAACATATAAGTAACAGGACTGGACCATGAAGCAACAGAAAAGGAGGCCTAGATATAGTTTTACATCATGTGGATGACCATGTGTGTGCATTGCCTATATGAGAAAATGGCACAAGGTTTTACTATGGGAAGAAGGCAAAAAGGAGTATCAATGTGACGGTGTGCTGGGAAATCTTGGGTCCTGCAATTAATGTTAATATTACCTTAACATGTACAGTTGAAACCAGAAGTTTACATACACTATATAAAATGACACATATGCATGTTTTTTCTCACTATCTGACATGAAATCCGAATAAACCTTACCTGTTTAAGGTCAGTTAGGATTACCAAAATTATGTATATTTGCCAAATGCCGGAATAATGAGAGAGAAGTTTTTGAGGCATTTTTGTTACCTTATGCAAAGTCAAAAGTTTACATACACTAGCATTACTATGCCTTTAAACTAATTGGGACTGCCCATATGATGATGTAATGTCTTTGGAAGCTTCTCTATTTATTGACAACATCTGAGGTAATTAGAGACACACCTGTTGATGTATTTTTTATGCATACCAGAAACCCTCTGTGTAACATCATGGTAAAGTCTTAAGAAATCAGCCAAGATATCAGGAAGAGAATTGTGGACTTGCACAAGTCTGGTTAATCCTTGGGTGCAATTTCCAGATACAAACAAGATGGAGATGTCCAGCCATCATACCGCTCTGGAAGGAGATGGGTTCTGTGTCTCAGAGATAAACATGCTTTGGTCCATCATGTGCATATCAACCCAAGAACAAAAGCAATAGACCTTGTGAAGATGCTGGCGTAAACTGGTAAGATTGTGTCATTATCGTCAGTGAAACGAATACTGTATCAACATGGGCTGAAAGGTCACTCTGCCAGGAAGAAGCTATTATTCCAAAAGAGACATATAAAAGCGAGATAAATGTTTGCAAATTTATGTAGACATGTCCTGTGGTCTGACGAAACTAAAATTGAACTGTTTGGTCATAATGACTATCATTACATTAGGAGGAAAATGGGAGAAGCTTTTTTTTTTAGTTTATCTAACTACTGTTGAAGACCAAGTACACTTCTTTATTGAAATAGTATCCGCTAATAGCAGTATCCTCTTTCAGCAGTATCCTCTTTTAGCTCCCTCAAATAGTTTGAGGGAGCTAACGGATAGTTCAAAGTAGTGACTTGGTCTTCAAAATCCCAGATCTTAATTTGATCAGACATCTGTGGATGACTTCAAAATTCAAGTCCAATCCATGGCAACTGATCTAATAGGAGTCTATAGTGTTCATAAACACAATATATCTGTAGACAAAGAAGATTATGTAAGAAGGAAGTTACTAAGTCCACAAACAATGTTTAATGACATTTTTAGTACCACTAATTCAATTTATATTGCAGTTTTCCTACCACAAATACACCCATTAAGATCTATCCTGTGCTTCTAGTGAAAGTTTTTTATGCAGTGTTCACATAAGCATAGTGGCTTTTATTTACAATTGTCACGGTCCGTGCCACGTTCCTGTCCTTACGCTGCGGCCTCTGCTGCGAACCGCAGTCGTACCTAAGTTCCTATCGCAGATCTGTTTCCTGTTGCAGTGTCGCTGTGAGCGCTCCTGTACCTCTGCTTACTCACCTGTGATTGCTGCTCCTCCATCTTGGCTGCTGCCCTGATTCCCTGTCTCTATAGAGGCGGCGGCCACATCTTCCCTTCCTTTATTCCCACAGTGTGCGGCAGGTGTTGGGCTTCCTCTGCCAATCCCCTTCCACCTGTGGTTTATAAAGCCTGCTCTTCCTCACACTCCCGGCCTGATCCTTGTTGTTGTGTTGTTTTATGTTTGTCTCTTGGTGTATCTGTTGCTGTGTTTTCTGATCTTGTTTGTTAGCAGTCGATGTGCCCATGTGGTCTCTTTGTGTCTCTGTCTGTGTCTTTGTGAGTTTCCTTGCCTTGTTCTATGCCCGTGTTCCTGCCCTGGTCATGCCTTGGTTTCTTGCCTGAGTTTAGCTTATGTCTCTGCTTATGTTCTTGGTGTCTTCAGTCTGTCTATTTATTGTTCCCTTTACCTTTTGCTTATCCTCCTGTTTTGCATCTGTTTTTGTTCCTGTCTTTGTTGTACCTGCACATATTTACTTCTTGTCTGCTTTGTCCCCGTTCCCATTCTGGTTGGTGCCTAGCATTGGCACTTCTGGCCTCTCTGGTCAGCTGCCACTGCTGGGGACTGCTCGGGGATGGGCCTGGTGGCTGTTGGGGGTCAATTCAACCTTACCCCCAAAGCTCTGTGAAGATGCACATGCCCGATGGCCACTTAGTTACGCCCCCTCGGAGCAAGCCCGGCAGTGGTCCAGTGGGTCCACTCCCCGCTTTAACCCCTCACCCGTTACAGTGGGAAATCGGGGAACCATGGACTCCGCTGACATTTTGCCTCTGATTTTTGGTCCATGTGCAGGTCTTGTTTCTGGCTGTCTCTTTATGTGTGTGGGAGTGTTTTTTTCTTTTTTGGCAGGTCTTTTGGTGTTTGGGAGCGACTGGCCACTACCCAGCTTCTGAGTCCCCGTGGCTTACGGTCTCGCCCTGAGCCTTCTGAGTCCCCGTGGCTTACGGTCTCGCCCTGAGCCTTCTGATCCCCGTGGCTTACGGTCCCCGCCCTGAGCCTTCTGAGGGCCCCGTGGCTTACGGTCTGCCCTAGCCTTCTGAGTCCCCGTGGCTTTCGTCTCGCCCTGAGCCTTCTGATCCCCGTGGGCTTACGGTCTCGCCCTGAGCCTTCTGAGTTCCCCGTGGCTTTACAGTCTCCCCCCTGAGCCTTCTGAGTCCCCGGGGGCTTACGGTCTCGCCCTGGGGGTTCCCCTCCCATTTTCCTATGCCCCGTTTGTTCCTCCTGTGCACCTCCATTTCCTAGGTATTCCCCGTACTGGCTGTGAACCTGTAGGTGGTTTTGGGGTTGCCCCCGGGTTGTTTCGGTCCCCAGACCTAGGGGAATTTCCATTTGTGGTCTGGGGGGAGGAGGAGGGGGCTTAAGGAGGGGGTACTGTCACGGTCCGTGCCACGTTCCTGTCCTTACGCTGCGTCTCTGCTGCGAACCGCAGTCCCTACCTATGTTCCTATCGCAGATTGTTTCCTGTTGCAGTGTCGCTGTGAGCGTCCTGTAGCCTCTGCTTACTCCCTGTGATTTGCTGGGTCCTCCATTTTTGGCTGATGCCCTGATTCCCTGTCTCTATAGAGGGCGGCGGCCACATCTTCCCTTCCTTTAGTCCCACAGTGTGCAGCAGGGTTGGGCTTCTCCTGCCAATCCCCTTCCACCTGTGGGTTTATAAGCCTGCTTCTCCTCACACTCCCGGCCTGATCCTTGTTGTTGTTGTTGTTTATGTTGTCTCTTGGTGTATCTGTTGCTGTCTTTTCTGACTTGTTTGTTTAGCAGTCCGCTGTGTCCATGTTTGGGCTCTTTGTGTCCCCTGTCTGTGTCTTTGTGAGTTTCCTTGCTTGTTCTCTGCCCGTGTTCCTGCCCTGGTCCCTGCTTGGTTTCTTGCCTGAGTTTAGGGTTACGTCTCTTCTTATGTTCTTGGTGTCTTCAGTCTGTCCTATTTATTGTTCCCTTTACCTTTTGGGTTATCCTCCTGTTTGGCATCTGTTTTGTCCTGTCTTTGTTTGTACCTGCACATATTTTCTCCTAGTCTGCTTTGTCTCTGTCCCTTATCCTGTTGGTGCCTAGCATTGGCACTTCTGGCCTGTCTGGTTTAGCTGCCACTGCTGGGGACTGCTCTGAGGTAGCACCTGGTGGCTGTTGGGGTCAGCCAACCTTAACCCTCAAAGGCTCTGTGAAAATACCCCTGCCCGATGGCCACTTGGTTACGCCCCCTCGGAGCAAGCCCGGCAGTGGTCCAGTGGGTCCACTACCCACTTTACCCGCTCACCCGTTACAACAATGGATAACGATGCCAGATCTATTACATATAATCTTATACTAATTAGAACAGAACCTAAGAAAAAACAAGTGCATGCCACAAGCTAAAACTTAGTAGAAAATCAATTGGTTACTGCTGTTTTCACCAATTTCCAGTGGCCAGCTGTTATCCTTAGGGTAAACTCCATGCAATCTTTCATTTATTTTGAGGCAAGCATGTAAATCAAGGTTGCCTTAAGTTCACTAGAGCACAACCTGCAGTGACTCATAGAGGTAGGTACCAAGACAATTTAAGCACATGGTAAGGGATTGCCCCATCTCGACATTAATGGACTGCTTCCACATTGTAGAATTAAACATAAGTGTAATGCAGAGGTGGATTCACTGGACCACCGCAAGTGATGATAGTTAAGCCACGCCAGGGAGCGGAGTCTAAGTAGCCCCCGGTATTCACCAGATCCCGCCGCAAAGCGGGATGGACTTGCTGCGGCGTGAGGCTACCAGGTCACTACCCCTGATGTGACTTGCTTGCGGCGGCGGCCGGGGTAATGCGTGGTACAGAATCGAGATCCGGAGACGTAGTCAGGGATAGGCAGGCGGTCAGAGCAGGCGGCAGTGGTTCGTGGTCAGAGACAGGCAGATGGTCAGGGCAGGCGGCAACAGGCAAGGTCAGGAAACGTAGCAAAGCGGACTGGTACACGGGAAGACAAACAGACTCTGAATACAGACTAGGCACTCAAAACACACACCAACGAACTGGCAGCGAGTGTTGGAGGCGTGCACAATAAATAGGGTCAGCGGCCTGCGATGGCCAATTACCGGCGTGCTTGCCCTTTAAATCCAGACCAGCCATTGCGCGCGCGCCCTAAGCAGCGGGTACGCGCGCGGCGGCTGTCAGAGCCAGACGGAGGAAGCACAGGAGCGGGGACTGGTGAGTACGGGGTTTCCTGGGTTAGGGCAGAAGGACAACGGCTGCGGGCAGCAGCGGCACCCGCGCCAGACCAAAGCACAGGGGATGGCCGCGGGGGGCCGCGGCGCCGAGCCCCATGACAATAAGACATCTAAAAGTAAATATGAATAAATAATTTCAAACACAAGAAAATTGCATGCATAAAACACTGAATTTGATAAATCTGAAGAGTGGAAAACAGCTATGTACAGTGGAAACCAGAAGTTTACATATACTATAAAAAAGACACATTTTGATTTTTTCCACTATCTACAAAAATCCAAATAAACCTTACCTTTTTAGGCAATTATTTTTACCAAAAGTTTTAAATTTTTGCCAAACCCCAGAATAAAGAAGAGAGAAATTTTTAACCATTTTTTTATTTTCTGAAAAGTAAAAAAGTTTACAAATAAGGGGGAAATCCACCATCATACTACTCGGAAAAGGAGACGGGTTTTTGGGTCTCAGAATGAATGTGCTTTTGGCCCAAACATGTGATATAAACCCCAAAACAAAACAAAAATTTTGTGAAGTTTCTGGGGGGAAAGCGGAAGATTGTGTCTATAGATGGGGCGAATTTTCTCAAAAATTAGATTCGCCAAATTTCCCACAAAAATTCTTTTCGCTTGAAAATTTGGAGAATTGGGTCAAAAACAGCTATTTCCTGGCTCAGAAGCCGTAAGGGCTGTAGAACATTGTGCCATGCTTAATAGCAGACGAGCTTGGTTTGGTCTTCATGAAAGCTGTGTTTTAGTATGACATGCATATGACTGTGCCGCTCTTAAATCGTTTCACTCAAAAATTTCCCTGGGCACTTAGGGGGGCAAAACTGGCCAAAAAACTAAAGCGGAAGCAGTTTTGATTGTTCTGTCTCAGGTTAAAGAATTTTTTGCCAATACCACGTAGCAATACTTTTTTTTAAAAGGGCCCCATCCCTGGCCAAATTGTACAGTGTTTTTATATAAGGTTTACAGATCCCCCTTTAAACGCAAAAATTTCTGAGAAAGATGTCACAGGTGAAGTGAAATCTGGGAAGAAGAAGACCATTTCAGACAGAATCGGGAAGTCAGTCCACCCCACTGCTCTCCTGTGCACACTCATCTTTTATTCCATTTTCCCCACGTAGCAAGCTGGAAAAGAGTTTGATCAAAATGCGTGATGTTTTGGACCTTGCCCTTCACAACCCTTCATGTGAAGACCACGCTTGTTCGGTGAGCAAGACCACATAGGGTGCACTTTCCAAAACAAAGAGAAACCCCGGGGTAGCGATGCCCCCATAGAAAAACAGGCTGTTTTTGGACATAAATGGATCCGAAAATATTAAAAAGGATGATCCAAAGTTGGATTGCCCCCCTTTTCCATTTAAACCCAAGACCACGCTTACCCAACAAAAAATTTTATTCGATTTGCTCTCAGACAGAAACCCAGAGGTCATAGAGACAAGACAACATTTTCCCCTCATGGAGAAGATATTCCAGAACCCAACATGCAGAGTTTTGCACCAGCGCTTAAAGACCAAGAGTGTTAACCTACCCGTATTCTCGTATCACCAAAAAAACCAGGCAGATAAGAGTAGTTTTTTGACCAATGAAAAGGACACACTCTATTCCACTGTCAGCCCAACCTAAACAACAGACTTCTAGAAGTGCTTCTACTTTTTTCCCGCAAGTCTGTGGCATTTTTTGGGCTGATATACAACAGTTTTCCACTGCTTTTCTCGTCAAAGAAAACACAAAATTTCTTGAGTTCTTCTGTACCGTGACAAAAAACCCCTGTAAAGACTCATAGATACCGATGAGAGCGCCATCTTTGAAACAGCCTTTCCCCCAGCGGTCCCATCTTGGTCTCAGACATTCGCCAGAGAGGGGAAGAAAAGTAGGGGTGGGGATGCTAGATCCTTCGTGGAAAAGGACTTCTATTTTGATGACCTTGAAATCCACAACCCACAACGAGCAGCAATCCCTCTCAAAGGGCCAAAAAATGCTTCTCTATCCCTTTTTGAGGTTCACAAATTGCTTCCAGCACCCAGAATTTTATGGGGGGCCTTTCCCTCTCAAGACCACTAAACAATCTAAAAGACTGGATCTAGGCTGTGATCCCTTCCTAGCAAAGGAGCCTTGGTTTTCTCTGGGATCAAAAAGGGCAGAGCTTTCCCCTTTCCCAAAACAAAAAGGGGGAAAAAACCCTTCACACCAGGGGTTTTTCCCGTCTGCCATAAACAGTTTATACGATCCCTGAGATTCGTAGCCCCTTCACTATCCAAGGTAAATGGATGTTAAGAGACTTCACCAAGACACAGCTACTGGGATGACCCGCCCCCAGGGAGAAAGAGATTTGGGGCAAGTTGGAAGAAGTCCTTGGAAGTTTTTGTCCAGCCTTCATTTTGACACGACCGTAGCTTCCTGCCACTACAGAAGTCCAAAAAAGAAAAAAGACTTTTGTATCTTCTGATGCCTCTTTCAAAGGCGTTTGCAGCATGCATTTTTTAAAAACTGTAGATTCAAAGCCAAAGTCATAAGGACCCCGTTATGAGCTGGACAAAAGGGGGCACCACTCCAGAACACACAATTCCCAGATTGGAACCGTGGGCTTTGGCTTGCAGGGGAATTGGCTAACTCATAACAACAGGATTGAACCTTTGAACTCAAGGAAGTTGAGTTCTACAGGACAGCAAGGTGGGGCCCAGGGATACACGTAAAACACAAATTTTATGTCTAATTTACAACAGAGTGCTGGGAACAGGAAACCACAGCCCAAAACAGTGGCATTTTAACCACCAACTAACCAGCGGGCCACCCAACCAATCTTTTTCACCCAAACCCCCTGAAAGACCAAAAAAATGGTTTACGGGGTCCCCTTCCTGAACCGATTTCTTGCACTATCAACCTGACACGTTTGAACTGAAAAGCCCAGATGCATGAAAAAAATCCGCCCCCAATATCTGTTCTACGTATAGGACATCTGAACACGCCCCCAAAAACCCCCCCGTTTTTAGCAGGTTTTTCCAAACCCGGAAGTCCTTTTCCGGGGATCGCTTGTTTAAAAACACATAGCTAGACTACAAATCGACATTACCCGAAACAAGAAACCTGCAAGGGGTTTGGCTCAAACCGCAAAAATGCTTTCACCGTTCCCAACCTAGAAAGATCCAAGAACTTATATTTCACATATAAAAAACCTGAATGTTATGCAAAGAACTAGACAACCGAACAAAGGGCAACCCTTTTTTCTAAAAAAAAGACTTTGAGAAAGCCCCACCCAATTATCGACCAAGAAGGGGTGCTCAGAATTGAGAGCTCTTCAAAACCAAAAGGAAAAATTTTTGGGAGAAACTCCTTTAAAATTCCAGACTCATCATTCACATCCCTTTTGTACAAAAAACCACAATCCAATAAAGCACCGGGGATTTTTTACCGAAGGAGCCACGCTGCTGGGGCTTGGTTTTGTTTGGGGGAAAAAGGAATGTGGGAACAAAATCGCTTCAACTGCATTACTTGTTCGCAAAATTCGTGGCACATCTCAACCCAAAAAGTCCAATCCCCATCGACAGACCAAAATACGGATCCTCCCCACACCAAAAGTGGACTGGAAATACAATGGTCCCCCTTGGACTGGCCCCCATGGGGCCCCTAGGGGTCCCAAAGAAATGCAAACGGTGCCGTGTTTTTTAAATTGGGGGCATGTCCGAAGCGCCCCCAATAGAAGTGGATTGAAGCCCAGGGACACTTCAAGTTTCATAAACCACTTAGACGGTTCAATCGCCATCAGGGCCCCGTGAACACATTCGTTCCGACGGGCCCGAATTTTTTGGGGTTTGGGGAATCAAAGAATTTTAAATCCCTTCTAACTTGGGCCTCCGATATCGAAGATATCCCAAGGACAAGGGTTGCACCTGGACCTTTAACCTACAACATTCTTCCCAATGGAGGGGTCTGGGAAAGAATTTAAAGGGGGTAGCAAGGAAAAATCCTGGATCTTCCCGCAAGTGGAGTACAAGGCCACCCATGAAAACCTTGACTACGTTCTTGGCCGAAGTTTCAGCCATCATGAATGCCCGACCGCTGACAAACTTTTAAGCGACCCGGAGAAAACTGTCCCACTCCTGGCCATGTTAATTAACAAAAAACCAACTCTGTGAGTGCACCACCTGGAGAATTTGGGGGGAAAAAGACCTCAACGGGGGACAATGGAGGCAAGGGCAAAGCTCTCCAAAGTTTTCTGGGAAAAGATGGGGAAAAACAGTAAATCTCCACTTTACAAACAAGGAAAAGTGGCAGACAAGCCAAAACCCCAAAAACCCGGTGATTTTGGGGCCAGAAGGGCGCCCGTCGCATCGGAATAATGGCCCTTTTGGGCCTTGTCACCCAAAACGTTTTCCAGCAAAGATGGGAATGAAACCCCAAGCCGAATCAAAAATTGGGAAGCTCGAGAGAGAAAACTATTTCTCAGACCATCCCCCAAACCTTTCTGTTTTTTTTCTCCCAAAGAGCCTAGTGGGGACCTCAGTTGATGTCAGGGGGGGGAGTGTTCTGTCTAGCAGGGGTTGAAAGAATTTGCCAAAGCCACGTATGCAATACTTTTTTGTAAAGTGCCCCTCCCGGCCAAATTTTACAGGGTTTATAAAGTGTTACAGATCCACCTTAAGACTGCAGAGAATTTTTGGGGGAAAAGATTTTGGGGGGAAAAAAAGACCATTTCAAGCAAATCTGGACAGAGTCGTCACACTCCACTGCTCTCCTTCACACCCTCTTCATTCCATTTTCCCCACGTAGCATACTGGGAAGAGTTTTTTATCATATGCTGTGATGTTTGTGAATATAAAAACTTTAAAAGTTAGAGTGCAGTTATTATCCGGGGACCTCATGTATTGTCTATCCCATTCTCACATGTTTAAGCAGCCATTTTCTTGCCCTGTGCTCCTGTCTAAGAGTGTACTTAAAAAGTCATTGTAAGCTGATCACGACTCTGTTTTTCTGCATTGTTTGGTAGTTTTACCGCATAATTTTTCCTAACACTCCCGACTTATCCCCTTAACCACGTTCAAACTGTTAACTAATAAAAAGATATAAAGTTCAGAACAAAGTTTGATTATTGGGAAAAATAGGAGAAGGTTTTGGGGTGGGTGTCGGAATAACACATGACCACTTTTAAAAAGACAGAAAACTGAAAAGTCATGGCACGCCAGCTGGAAAAAAACAAGCGAGGGCCCAAGATCCGACAATAGCATCAAAAACACAGTAGAGGTTACTGGAGCGCCACAGTCTCACCATAAAAGGGGACGAAGGCAATGCCCGCCAGGGAGCGGAATTTAAGTAGGTTCCCGTTTCACCAGAGCCCGCCACAAAGCGGGATGGACTTGCTGCGGGGGGAGCCCTACCAGGCCCGCTACCACCTGACGTGACTCTTGCGCGGTGGCAGCCGAGGTTAGCGAGGTAACAAATCGTAAGGCAAACTCGGAGTCGGGGACAAGTGTAAGGTCAGGACGGCCGGCAAGGATCGTGGTAAAGGGATGGAGGCAAGAGGTACAGTACACGGATATGACAGGCGTGGCTCAAGGAAACGCTTTCTCTATAGGCTCTAAAGATCATTATTATTTATTTCATAGTCCCAGAGGCGGTTTTTATTTTCTGTAAGTTGTACAACATTCAAAACCTTCATACTGAAGAACCCTCATCCAAAGCTCAGTTTTTTCAGATTAGCTTTTGCTTTCCCATTCCAGTTTTGTACTAAATTCCACCCACTAATGGCCCAAATTTTGCAAAATAAGACCTAAAACATTCCCTGTAGTTAGGGTCCCTTCAGTTCAAGTCCATACACTGCATTGAACCAATTGGTGTCACGCATAAACTGGATTCAAACTACCACGTTTATACTTCATAATAAACTGCGTTGGAAATTTTTTAGGTATTAATGATGAAGCTGATGGCGGTAGAATTGCCTTGGCCAAAAATGGTTTTGGAACGTTAGCAAACTGACTACGGAGTATTTCTCTATAGTACTTGAGTTTGTCCTCCCTCTCAGCAGCTGGAAAAAAGGCTCCCATTTTGGACCAGAAGCGAGAGTCCAAGAGGGTGGAGAGCCAGGAGTCATCCCTCTGCCGGATGGTGACTATTTGTCTGTCACTAGCCAGGCAAATCAGCATGCTGCGGGCCATGTTACATAGTTACATAGTTACATAGTACGGTTTAAAGAAGACACGTGTCCATCAAGTTCAACCAAGGGAGAGACAAGGACATCAAGCAAAGCCTTAAACCCCTGGTTAATGTCCTGGAACCCACAAAGCAAGAACCATCTGCTCCAGTGGAGACCTATCTTTTGACCCCGAGCCTCCACCAGCCAGGATCCAGAATTTTACGCATTAATAAATTCTTTAGTTTCCAGGTGGGTATCTAAGCCTTTCTTGAAACTCCTACATTCCCTGCTGTGACCACTCCTCGGGAGGCTTTTCCCACAACACATTCTTCAGTGAAGAACCCTTTTCTCCCGGGAGATTGAATCCTTTTTTCCTATTAAAGGGAATGCCCCCTTTGTCTTTTTGGGGGTGTTTCACTTGAAAAATTTTTCCCCATCTTTTGTAGGACCATTTATATATTTAATAAATTAATCATGTCCCCTGATCCCGTTTTTCTCAAAACTAAATAAGTTAAATTCACTAACCTCTCCTCATAACTAAGATGCTCCATTCCCCTTTATAATTTTGGTTGCTTGTCTTTGTATCTCTCTAGCTCCATTACTCTCTTCTATAAACTGGGGCCCAAAACTAAAAAGCATTTTCTAAGTGAGGGCTCCCAAATGGTTTGTACAGCAGTAAATTACATCCTTGCCCCCGCGAGTCCATCCCTTTTTTTAATACACGGCAATATCTACTTGCCCAAGACAGCTATTGATATTGCAGCTGTTGTAGTCTATAATCACAAGAACGCCCAATCTTCTCAACGGCAATTCCCAAGTTTTTCCCCATCGACATATATCCCTGTAGTTATTTTCTCCCCAGATAAAAACCTTACATTTATCCACATTAAACCCCATTTGCCAAGGGGATGCCAAAGCACTCTTTGTGTCCAGGTCTGTTTGCAATTTATGAGATTTTCCTAGATTGCACACCCCTGTATAGCTTGGTGTCATCGCAAAAAAAAAAACCGTTTTTTTATCCTTCTATTTTATCGTTAATAAATACTTAAATAGAGAGGACCCAAACGACCCTGCGGCACACCACTCACAACCGGGACCACCAGAGTAGATCATTTACCACCACTCTCTGAGTACATCCAACCCCCGTTTTTAAACCCAAATTACACACGTTATCTCTAACCCAAAATTCTAATTACCTAACAAACGCTTATGCGGGACAGTGCCCAAATGCCTTTGCAAAGTCTAAAAACACAATGTCCACAGCTGCCCCCCATCCAACTTCTACCACCCATCATACAAACAGAAAATTTGGTCTGACAGCTTCTGCCCTTAGTAAAACCCATGCTGGCAATCACTAATAATTTGTATTTGTCAAAAACCCTCCTGTATATAGTCCCCCTATAGCCCCTCAAACATTTTTCCCCACAACAGAGTTAAACTTACTGTCTATAAAATTACCGGGAAACCTTGGAACCTTTTTTGAAGAGGAAAACATTTGCCTTGCGCCCGCTCCTGGTACTATACCCTTTACCAGGGAATCTCAAAAATCATCACAGGGGCCAGGAAAAACTGAGCTACTTTTAAAAACCCTTTGGGGGTAGAACAGGGCCCGGAGCCTTTTTTACATTCATTATTTAACTTCTTTGACTTTTTTACCACTGAGCCAAATTAATTTTAAGCAATGAGTATTTAAAAGTACTGGCCCACCTAATCTGCACTTGGGCCCACCCCCATCAACATTTCTGATTGGAAGTAATACTGAGCGAAAAAACCTATTTATACCCGTGCCTTTTTTCTTTGGTCCCCATGACCCAAAACCCCCTCACAGGGTTTTTTAAGGGTCCACTTGCTCTGATTTGCTTTTTTTGGCATTTATAGCTTAAAAAATTTATTGGGGTTTTGTCTTGCGTCCTTGGCCACCCCCCTTTCATTTTGAATTTTAGTGCTTTTTATTACTTTTTTACCCGATTTTTATTTAAACTCTTGTAAAATTTTTAAAGGCTGATGCCAGCCCTCTGACTAATATTTTTTAAATGCCCTTTTTATTTTTTATTGCCCTCTTAACAGCAGTAAAAAACCAGTTGGTTTTAGTTTTTTTAGTCCCTATACTTTTTACCCAAGGGAAACATTTTTTCAATAAATTTTCCCCAAAATATATTTAAACTCTCCCCCTTTGGGTTCTATATCACTATTTGCTAATAGCTGTCCCAGTCTAGGTCCTTCATTGCTTCCATCATAAGGGGAAATTTTCCTTTTAAAAAATTTAAAAGTTTTCCTTCCCCCCTGTTATTCTTTTTTCCAGTTTACGCTAAAATAAATTTTTATTTTGGCACGTTACCCAAATTTTCAAAACCGGCCCGCTCCGACAAATTCGCCCTTTTTTAGAAAGTACCAGAATCCAACAAACAATCACTTCTAGGGGGTTCCCCAAAATGCCCCAAAAAATTATCCTCTAACAGATTGAGAACTTTTTCCCTTTTCATTGATGCAGAACCGTTTTACCCCCCGTCAATGCCGGTAATTAAAGGCACCCATTATTACCACTGTACCTGCCTGTGCTGCCCGCCCATTTGTTATGCACCTGTTCTTCTATCTCCCAGTGGGGTGTTGGGGGTCTATAATTACCAAAAAAAAAATATTTTCTGCATTTGCCCCTCTTGTATTTCCACCCCAATGTTTCCCCAGCATTAGCTACTCCCCCCTTATTACCTCTTTCACATTTGCCTTTAATCCCCTTACATACAGACACACTCCTCCTCCCCTCCTGTTCGTTCTGTCTTTCCTAAATAGATTAAAACCTTGAAGGTTGACCGCTCAATCATGCGAGGAGTCCAACCATGTTTCAGCAATACCTACCACGGCAATCAGCTCCTCTACAACTAGCGCCTCAAGTTCCCCCATTTTGGTTGCAAGACTTCTCGCATTTGTGAATAGACATTTTAAGTTCCTTCCAGTTTTACACTTTCCGTCAACGGTTTCGGATTGTATCTAACCTGTTCATTAGACGTCATGGGATCATACATTAGCCGATCAGTAAAAAGCAAGGGAATAAACGTTACCTGTTAAGATGACGGCAATCGATTAAAAATCACTCCTTCGGTAGATGGAATGTGATTATACAATACACATTAACAAGATGGCAAGGGATTATAAATTATACCTAAAATTTGGTTTGCTCACTTCGCCGAATTTCCCGACAAAAATAACTTCAGTACGAATTACTTCGGGACGAATCACGTTAAAAAACAGCTATTTCCAGGCTGCACAGAGCCTGCAGGGTGCTGTAGAACGTTGTGCCATGCTTAAATATGCAGAGGGAGCTTGGTTTGGTCTTCATACAATGTTGTGTTTTAGTATGACACGCACATGACTGCCGCCACTCTTAGAATCGCTTCACTATAAAATTCCCTGGGCACTTAAGAGGGCAAAATTGACCAAAAAACTGAAGCGGGAATGTTGCCTGATAAAGTCATGCCAGCGAAAGCTGGAAAAAAATAAGCTGAGAGCTCAGGTGGCAACATTAGTGACAGAGTGTGGAGGTGACGGCGGCAGCCACAGCAGCATGAGGTCAGACAGTGGCACAATGACATTCTGGAGGTGGCAAAACAGTAATAGGCTACAGAGTGGCACAATGACACAGTGTGGAGGTTACGGCAGCAGCCACAGCAGCAGCATGAGGTCAGACAGTGGCACAATGACATTATGAAGGTGGCAAAGACAGGAGTAGGCCACAGAGTGGCACAATGACACAGTGTGCAGGGCACGGCAGCAGCAGCATGAGGTCAGGCAGTGGCACAATGACATTCTGGAGGTGGGAAAAACAGGAGTTGGCCACAGAGTGGCACAATGACAGAGAGTGGAGGTGACGGCGGCAGCAGCATGAGGTCAGACAGTGGCACAATGACATTCTGGAGATGGCAAAAACAGGAGTAGGCAACAAAGTGGCACAATGACACAGTGTGTAGGTTACGGCAGCAGCCACAGCAGCAGCATGAGGTCAGACAGTGGCACAATGACATTCTGGAGGTGGCAAAAACAGGAGTAGGCCACAGAGTGGCACAATGACAGAGAGTGGAGGTGACGGTGGCAGCAGCATGAGGTCAGACAGTGGCACAATGACATTCTGGAGGTGGCAAAAACTGGTGTAGGCCACAGAGTGGCACAATGACACAGTGTGGAGGGCACGGCAGCAGCAGCATGAGGTCAGGCAGTGGCACAATGACATTCTGGAGGTGGCAAAAAACAGGAGTAGGCCACAGAGTGGCACAATGACAGAGAGTGGAGGTGACGGCGGCAGCAGCATGAGGTCAGACAGTGGCACAATGACATTCTGGACGTGGCAACAACTGGAGTAGGCCACAGAGTGGCACAATGACACAGTGTGGAGGTCACGGCAGCAGCCACAGCAGCAGCACGAGGTCAGACAGTGGCACAATGACATTCTGGAGGTGGCAAAAACAGGAGTAGGCCACAGAGTGGCACAATGACACAGTGTGTAGGTTATGGCAGCAGCCACAGCAGCAGCATGAGGTCAGACAGTGGCACAATGACATTCTGGAGGTGGCAAAAACAGGAGTAGGCCACAGAGTGGCACAATGACAGAGGCAGCAGCATGAGGTCAGACAGTGGCACAATGACATTCTGGAGGTGGCAAAAACTGGAGTAGGCCACAGAGTGGCACAATGACAGAGAGTGGAGGTGACGGCGGCAGGAACAACAGCATGAGGTCAGAGAGTGGCACAATGACACAGTGTGGATGTCATGGCACCAGCAACAACAGCAGCAGCATGAGGTCATAAAGTGGCACAATGACAGAGTGTGGAGGTGAGGGTGGCAGCAGCATGAGGTCAGAGAGTGGCACAATGACATTCTGGAGCTGGCAAAAACTGGAGTAGGCCACAGAGTGGCACAATGACACAGAGAGTGTAGGTGACGGCGGCAGAAGCAACAGCAGGAGGTCAGAGAGTGGCACAATGACACAGTGTGTAGGTGACCGCAGCAGCAACAACAGCAGCAGCAGCATGAGGTCAAAGAGTGGCACAATGACACAGTGTGGAGGTCACGACAGCAGCAGCATGAGGTCAGGCAGTGGCACAATGACATTCTGGAGGTGGCAAAAACTGGAGTAGGCCACAGAGTGGCACAATGACAGAGAGTGGAGGTGATGGCGGCAGGAGCAACAGCATGAGGTCAGAGAGTGGCACAATGACACAGTATGGATGTCATGGCACCAGCAACAGCAGCAGCATGAGGTCATAAAGTGGCACAATGACACAGTATGGAGGTGGGTGGCAATACCAGTCCCTGGTAAAGATGCTGGTAGGCAGATGGAGAAACTGGGAGCAGATGTGTGGCATAAGGCAGGTGGCGGCATCAGAATAGTGGCTGAGGCAGGTAGTTTGAATCCAGACTCATTTCTCAACGTTTTGGTGAGGCGTCGTGGCTGATGTAATCTGACGCCTAAGGGATTGGTGTGTGGAAATCCTGGCCGATCCACACCTGATTCATCTTGACAAAGGTCAGTCATTCCACATTTCCGGTGGACAAGCGGGTTCCCCTTGGGGTAATGATGGGCACTGCAGCACTGAACACCCGCTCTGATGCTACACTACTGGTCGGGCAGGACAGCTTCTCCACTGCAAACTCGGCAAGTTGCGGCCACACATCCAGTTTGGCTGCCCAGTAGTCCAGCGGATCTTCAAAACTGGGGTGGCAGGTGCTGTCCAAGTAGGCCACCACCTGTTGGTTCAGGGTCTGCTCCGGGTTTCCTGCTGTGCTGTGCTGGGGGACTGCCCTACTCACCAGGGGGGTGAAGGAAGCTGCTCATCAGTGACTCCAGACTTAGGTTGCTGCTGATGGAGCTGGTACTGCTCCTACCCCCCCACACCTTCCCACAGGCAGCCGCGGCAGTAGAAACGTGAGCGCTGAGGAACCCCGGTCAGACCTGCCAGGGGATGGACGATGCCGCACATAGGCAGCGGCCAACTGACTACGGAGGATTTCCCTATAGTATTTGAGATTTTCCTCCCTCTCAATAGCTGGGAAAAAGGCTCCCATTTTGGACCGGTAGCGAGGGTCCAATAGAGTGCAGAGCCAGAAGTCATCCCTCTGCTGGATGGTGACTATTCGGCTGTCACTAGCCAGGCAAATCAGCATGCTACGGGCCATGTGCACAAGTGACTCTGAGGGACTCCCTGCCTCCATGTCCACTGTATACCGCCACGGTGCTTGCGGGTCATCTGCCTCGTCTTCCTCATCTCCATTTACCTCCTCCAGTTGCTCCTACTTCTCCTCTCCTGTCACCTGGGTAGAAAAACCACTCATTTCACCAGACAATGCTTGTGCTCCAGTGTCCTCCTCCTCCTCCAGTTCAGTCCCCACCGGACTCATGTGGCCGCGAGATGTATTCGCCACGTCTCCAGTCCCCTGCCATGACAGATTTTTCAGCATCTGTTCCAGGACATGAAGCAGTGGAATGACGTTATTCATCCCGTAGTCCTGGCGACTGACAAATAATGTTGTCTCCTCAAACGGCCTCAGCAAACGGTAGGTGTCACGCATGAGCTGCCACTGGCTGACATCAAAGTTACACAGGGGAGCACTCCTGTCTGCCTGTATCATCAAAAAATCATTAATGTCCTTTCTCTGTTCATATAGTCGGTCCAACATGTGCAGGCTGGAATTCCAACGGGTGGAAACATCGCATATCAGCATGTGTTGGGGCCGTTCTGCCACTGCAACTTGAGGAGGGTGTTCCTGGCTTTGTAGGAATGGAATGAAGTGGGATTTCACAGTTTCCTGGCCATTTTCAGAATGTTTTGAAGATCGGTGAAGACTTCAGGAACCTTTTCACAACCAGATTGAACCGTGCGACATGCAGGGCGCATGACCAAACCCTCCTTTGGTGCAGCACGGATACCATGTTCCTCCCATTGTCTGTCACCATGGTTCAGATTTGCAGTTGGCGCGGAGAAAGCCACACATCAATTTCTTGCTGCATGACGTGGAGCAGTTCCTTCCCTGTGTGACTTTGTTCGCAAAGACAAGCCGGTGAAAACTGTGGGAAACCAGTTGCCCTAAAATGGGGTTTTGATGGAGCTACTTTTTGGGGCTGAGATGGTGGTGGTGGTGGAGAAGGAGGAGGCGGACATGGCCCGGGCGCAGTTTGACAACGGGAGGAGAAAAAGGTGTCTCCTGTCCAGTTTTTGGGTGTGGCGGGGGCAGAAGCAAAATTCCCCCATGGCCGTAAAGGAATTTTTGGCCCTGACCGAGTTACGCCCCCTCCGCGCTGCCTGCACCTTGAAAAAAACTGTTAAGCTCAAGGATGGCCCACCTTCGGGTTTTTCATATTTGAAAAAGGGCTGGTACTGCTTTTTTGGAAAAAGAAATTACAGTTTGGGGAACGCTCCCCCCTCGGCTCGGCACAAGCCATTTTTTCTCTGAAGGGGTCGGTCCACCATTTGGAAAGGGGAGGACGCAGACCAACAAGGACAGGACACGGGGCAGCTTCTGCACCTTAGGGGTGGTTTTGGGCACATACTGTTGTCTCTTTTCAATCGCCCATTGAACACTGCTCACCAGAGTACGAGACAGGAGCATCTGGACCGGGGGTGATGGCAAAGAAAACAACCTCTTCTGCAGAGGGGGGGACCTTGACTGGCGCAAAGGGCATGCGTGCCACGGGGCTTGGGGTGTTCCCCCAGGCGGCAGGATGGCCACCCAATCTGAGTCATTTTTCTCCATGCCAAGTTTGGGGACGCACATTGTTGACGCAGGGCCCTGGTGCCAAAAGTTAGCTCCCTGGGCCCGTTCAATTTCTGCCCACAGGTTTCTACATATACCCATATTCGGCTCCTCCGGTGCCCTTAGCAAAATACTGCCACACCACCGAGTAGCTGTTTTTTAAACCGCCAACGCCACACTGAGTGACTACTACCGCCGTTGCCTTGCTGAGCCCCTGTGCTTTCTTGGACCTGGGAAGCGTGTTTCCTACACTGATGCACTCTTCTCCTGACAATGATGAAGCCCTTACTTCACCCAGCTTCCAAGTACGGTCGGCTACATCATCATCGATTATTGTTGGATCTTCACTGCTGTCCTCCTCAACGGCCCTTGGTATGCAGAGGCTGACCCCACAACAACATGACCTCCCATGCCACTGTTCACATCCATATTTTCCCGCCTACTGTCAAGAATCGGGGGATTTTGGGCCCCCATTTCTTCGCTGCCAAGTAGCTGCTGAGTGTCCTCAAATTTTTTCATCCTCGCTGTATAGTGGCGCTGAGCCCAGACCTCATAGCAGATCTCTGGCTGAGGGAACCGGATGGGGTTGAGGACAGGTGAGGGCCGCTGACCCGCTCCTGGGCCATGCCAATTGAGGGTTGTTTCTGACGTTCCCACCGAGTCTTGGCTGGGGTTGTTAGATGTCATCTGGAAGGACATGGATGACCTAGTCAACCAATCAAGAACCCTTGGGTTGCTCGTCAACACACAGCCGCTAGATGACACCGGCAGTTCTGGCCTCACCGAGTGACCCCTGCTGCGACGTCCCCTTACTGTGCTGCGACCTGGGCCATTTGCTCTAGAAATGTTTGTACCACTGCCACTCGCATGTGAAGAGCCTGCCACCTCTCTGTCTGACATACTGTTTGTTCAAAAATTTACAGACTCTGTTTAATGAAGATATCTGTATATGATAAATGCACCCCCTGTATTTGACTCCAAATGAACCCAATAACAGGCTTGGATAACCCTTGGATATAAATTGTGCTACTGAAATCACCAGGAAAAAATTAACTGGTATGTAGCGTGTAAAAACGCTGTTTCTTTTACTGACTACAAAAAGCACAAACACGCTTAAATAACCCTTGGAAAAAAATTATGCTACAAAAATCACCGGGAAAAATTTCCCCAAATTTGGCTTTTAAAAAACATTGTTTATTTTACTGACTACAAAAGCACAAACACGTTAATTAACCCTTGGATAAAATTATCTACAGAAATCCCAGGAAAAATTCCTTGTCTTTGAATTAAAAACCCATTTATTCACTGTCTACAAAGCACAAACACCTTAATAACACTTGGATTAAATTTGGGCACACGAATCAGCAGAAAAACATTAACTGGTAGAAACTTTGAAAAAACGCTGTTTTTTAAGAACACAAAAGCAAAAAAACGGGGCTTAGAAAACCCCTTGGGATAAAAATTTCCTCGATTACAAAAAAAAAATTAACTGTAGGGGGCGTGTAAAAAGCCGGTTTTTTCTTTTATAAATACGAAAGCACAAAAAAAGGCTTAACAACCCGGGATATTCATGTCTTCAGAACTGAGCGGGGGGGGGGGGGGGGGGGGACTTTAAAAATGAAATGGGAGCCAAGGGGACCACACGGGGGATTCAATGACAATACCCCACAAACTGAATCAAATTTAACAAAGGGACGAGCATTCTGAAAAACAGTGACCCCCCAAAAATCGCTGTTAAAAACAAATTTTTTTTGTGTGGATCTTGCAGCAGCAGCTCACACAGCACAGAGAGAGGAGTGTGACTCCACGTGCAGGATTTATAGTGTGGTGACGTCACAGAAAACCCGGGGCCCGGGCCTGATTTTGGCTTTTATCTCTGCACATGTCATTGAGGGTGTTCCTTTCTTCCTCCCAAAATACTTTTGCCCCCTGTAAGCCATGTCTTGCGGCCCTTTTATAAAATTTAAAAAAACGTTTTGTTCCCGTGAATTACCCCAAACTTCGACTTTTTTCAGAATCGAATTTTCCCCGAAATTTTAAAAAAAAATTTTCCCCTTGTTAGAACAATTTGCCATCTCAATTGTTCATTCACAGGAAAAAATACTGTATCAAGTCCACTCTTTGAGGAAGAATCCATTACTCAAAAGAAATACATAAGTCAGATTGTTTTCAAATGCACACAGGAACAAAGACCTACATTTTTGGAGACATGTCTTGTGGTCTGACAGAACTAAAATTGAATGTTTGGCCAGAATGACCGTTGTTACAGTTGGAGGAAAAAGGAAAAAGTTTGGAAGTCTAAGAACACCATCCCAACTGTGAAACACAGGGGTGTCAGCATCATGTTGTGGAGCTGGTTTGCTGCAGGAGGACTGGGGGGCATTTCACAAATAGAGGGCCTCATGATAAAAGAAGATTTGGGGCAATATGAGGCATAATTTTAAGATATATCAGGGGAATTTAAAAGTTGGCGGAAATGGTTTTCCAAATGGATAATGCCCCAAAGCATACGCCAAACTGGTTCCCAAAGGGCCCTTTAGGTAACCCATAAATGTTTTGAAGTGCCATCTCAAAAACCCTGATCTCAATCCTATTGAAAAATTTAGGGCAAAGCTGAAAAGGCAGGTGTGACAAGGCAAAACCTACAAAATCTCAGTTACATCGTTCTGTCAAGGAATGTGCCAAAATTCCTAACCCTTTTGTGAGAAGTTTGGGGGAAAGGTTATCCAAAATGTTTGCCCCAAGTCATATAGTTTAACGCAATGCTACCAATGAAAAAAAATGAAATGCACTCTTGACTTGCAAAAGTAAAAAAATGAGAAAATTTCTATTTTCTGGAAAATTGCAAGAAAAATAATTTTTGGTAATCCCAATTTACCCTAAAAAGGGTAAAATTGATTTCATGGCCGTATGAAAAAAACAAAGCAATGTGTCTTTTTTTTATAGTTAGTAAACTTCTGGTTTCAACTGTACATCTGAAGGTGGTTGGAATAAAGTTACAGTTCTTCAGTACATATTAATTATTAAGCAAATTAAATATTTGTTAAACATAAAAATTTTATGGGGATACAAGACAAAAACAGACTTAAAACAGGCACTATACTATTTGAAAGAACCACTCTTAAGGTGAAAAGTATGTAATCATATGGAGCAAATCTACTAAATTCCTACTCTGTATTAAACTTTAATCCAAGACTAATGTCGTGTGGGGATGCCATACTGAGATGCTGTATGTAAGAATATATTGCGAAGGATTAGAGCCAAGCTTTCATATTAAAAAATAGGTTTTAGGCTAGAAATGATTCCTACAATTTGTCAGAGTAGGCTGATGTATGAGTTATAAATCTATGTAGACAGTTTAATCACTATGGATGTTAAAAAGCAATCAAATCATTTAAAAGAATTCTAATTATAAAATGGCATGTATCATTCATTCAAGCTAGTCAAAAAGGTTTGAAATAAAGAATGCAAATGTTCAAATATTTTAAATGCAATTAATATTTAAGAACTTATTTCTACCTTGTCCGAAGGATTAAACTAAAAAGACATTTCACTTATAATGAAAAGTTATTAATACTAAAAGCCAAAAGTACAGGGACTTTTCTTGTATGTGATGATTTTTTACATCTCAGCTGGGTTCATCTTTTCTCTGTCCTTTAAAAACTCATAAATTTCATGGTTCAAGGGCTGTTCCCAAATTACTAATTACACGTCAGTCCATCAGGGATAATTTAAAAAAAAATTACCCGGGAAAAACCCCTCGTTCCCGTGCGTATCTGGGCCCGGTGATTTTTAGCCAAGATTCACTGTTCAGTCTTTTCTTAACCCCCGCAAAACCCTTTTGGCTCAGCATTTAAACTGAATACTGGACTGACCAACTGGCCTTGTTGGGTGGAGGATTACCTTAAGACTGAACCGGGATTACAGGTTTGGGGGTGGCGTTTTCAAAAGCAAATGCACGTCGGGGAGGGGGCATGGCCCTGACTGCCACCCAGCCCACTGCCCTGCCTACTTGGCATGCTGCCCAGAAGGCAGACCCCAAGGGACGACAGTCCCTACCTGCTAAGTGCAGGGCTGTCGGGGAAAACCCGCAAGGTCAAGCGGTCCGAGTCGGTAACGGCCCAATAACGCCAAAGCCACATACAGAATCCGAAGAATAAACAGGAAACAAGCCGGGGGCCCATACATGAGGGGAAACGAAGGTACATAAACAGACCCCAAAACGAAGTCAAGCAAGCCGAGGTCAATAACAGGGGAAAGCAATAACAAAAACTCACAAGGAAACAACAGGGGAACCCTTTCACGGGCCAAAGCCGAGAGACTGAACCAGTTTTAAATAGTTTTCCTGGACACCGCCCCAGCAGCTGATTGGTGCGGTGTCCGCCCTCTGATTGCCTGACCGCAACACCCTTGCTGGGAGGGGCTGCAGAGCTGTCACTCCTGAGCTCCAAAGCAGCACCTCTCCCAGGGCATCGGTCCAGAGCCGAGGGTTTAACCCTTACTGGCCGTTGTCGCACATAAACAGAAGGCTGCCTGCCTGGACGTATGACAGCAAATTTTTATTTTTTATTTTTAACCATCTCCAATGGAGCTGTTAATAGTTTCGGAATACAACTTTAGGTCTGAGCTATTTTATAACATGCACTGACCATTCATGGACCAAGGCAAAAATTTATCTACAAGAGAATTTTATCCAGTCCACCTTCTTCAATAGATGACAGATCAAAAGACTCCAGGAAAAAAGATTTAAAGTGGTAAGAACAGTAGCAAACTATTAGTTGCAGCTACCTGCTACAATATTGCTGTACACTATTTTTGGGAAATCACAGCCTTTTTATTTGACTCATGCCTCAAACACACAGCATAGCCATGTGCATACAAACTGTGAAGAGGCACACAGACTCTCTGAAGTTCTGTACAGGACAGGCATTGTATGTGCCAGTGTATTAGTGCTCCAGTTGGAGTTATATTATGAGAATATTCTCCCCTAAAAGTTATGCAATAAAATGTTAACTGGCACACCCCAACAAATTTGCAAGATTGGCGGATGAGGGGGATGTCGGCTCAGAAATAGCATTGCTGCAGCAAGACACTACCCCTGTCTGCTCCAGTAAGATGGGGAATAGGAGTGCAGGTCAGGCTCGACAGTTACTAGTAGTTGGGGACTCCATTATAAGGGGCACAGATAGGGCAATCTGCCACAAAGACTGGGATCATCGAACAGTATGTTGTTTACCTGGGGCCCGGGTTCAACATATCGCGGATCGGGCTGACAGATTGCTGGTTTGGGGCTGGTGAGAATCCAGCCTGTCATGGCCACATTGGCACCAATGACAAAGTTAGAGGTAGGTGGAGTGGTCCTTCAAAAATAATTTCAGGGACTTAGGCAAAAAGCTCAAAAGGCAAGGACCTCCAGGGTAATATTTTCAGAAATATTACCTGTTCCACGGGCCACACCAGAGAGGCAGAGGGAATTAAGAGGTAATAAATCCAAAAATTTGGGGTTAGGGAAAGAGGGAAGGGTTTTTGGGGAAACGGGCT
>JAODAL010013803.1:0-89821 GCA_025379985.1 Phyllomedusa bahiana | reverse complement strand
TCTCACATGGGTGCCCCTACATCTCGAAACGGGCTCTTTTGGCGGGGAGGGCACGGCAGGGCTCTCCACTCACCGAGAAAATGAGCAGTGGCTTCTCGAGGCGAACCACCGGGAGGCGAAGTTTTGACACCAAAGCGGCAACAATGAAATTCCCGGCCGAACCGGAATCCCAGAAGGTAGGAAGTTGAACTTGCGTTCCAGAGCTAGATATGATCTGCACCGGCATGGTCAGACGTGGAGAGGGACTACACACACCTAGGCACGCCTTTCCCATGAAGCCTAGGTGCACGCGTTTCCCGGGCGCGGACGAAGCGGACAGTCCTGCTGAAAGTGCTCTGAACTGGTGCAATACAGGCACAGATTCTCCGCACGCCGACGGGACAGCTCCTGTTCTGAGTGGTGGGCACAGTCCACTTGCATGGGCTCCTCGCTGGAGTGCTGGGGAAGTGGCAGAGGAGGCTCCTAACCCACGGAGCCAAGCGAGGAGCCGACGAGGTCTAACGGAGTCACGTTCCTGATGGAGCTCTTCCTGCCTTTCGGCGAAGCGCACATCAATACGCGTGGCCAGACGGATCAACTCACTAGAGACGCAGCCTCATGTTAGCTCCGAGGGAAAGTGCGGTCTCAGCTGAACAAGCCCGTCACCGGATCACCCCTGTAGCCCAAGCCAGAGCTTTCCTGAGAGCAGACTGAGAACGAACGCCACCTTTGACCATTCTGACAGAAACTGATCGGCCATCAGTTCCACATGCATGGAGCACTGAGTGATAAATCCCCTACAAAAGCTTCGGTCGCCGTCGAACTTAGAGGGGGTGACAAGCCAGAGATTGGGTCCCACAGGGACAGTAGAGATGGCAGAAACTGGAACAACCGGAAGAGGCGGCGGAGATTGTCGCTGAGAGGCGATAAGCTGCTGCATCATGGCAGTCAGCTGGTCCAACTGTTGCGCCTGTTGCGCCAGCTGTTGAGATTGCTGGGCAACTATAGACATCAGGTCTTCCACACTAGGCAACGACACCTTGGCGGGATCCATGGCCGAATCCAACTGTAATGTGCCGGGGTAGTGGATCACCTGGGTCACCGCAAGCGGTGGTACAGGCCACACCAGAGAGCGGAGTCTAAGTGGGTCCCGGTTTTCAACAGAGCCCGCCGCAAAGCAGGATGAACTTGCCGCGGCGGGATTCCACCAGGTCGCTACTCCTGATGTGACTAGCTTGCGGAGGCGGCCGAGGTGCAAGGCGGTACAGAATCGAGAGACGGAACCGTAGTCAGAGTCGGGCCTGAAGGTCGGGGCAGGCAGCGAAGGTTCAAGGTCGGTGAACGAGAGCAGCCGGGACTGGTACACAGGAATGATAAACCGGAGTAGAATAAGGCACTATGAATTCGGCAAGGAAGTTCCGGGAGGAGGAGCCCTTATATAGGGTCAGCGGCCGGCAAAACCAATTACCGGCGCGCTGTTCCTTTAAATTTGAAAGAGATGGCGCGCTCACGCCCTGAGGAGCGGGACCGCCCGCACCGGCCGGCAGACAGACGCGGGGAAGCAGGAGCGAGGACTGGTAAGTGAGTGCGGGCTGTGTACCACTCCTACTGAACCAGTCCTCTTTCTTTTCCATTACTCTTTGCTCCTCCTCCTAGACCTGTCCTCTGCCTTCTTCATTACTTTATGCTCCTTCTCATAGACCTGTCCTCGGCTTTTTTTCATTACACTGTGCTCCTCCTCCTAAACTGGTCCTCTACCTTCTCCATTACTCTATTCTCCTCCTCCTCCTCCTAGACATGTCTCATGTCTTCTCCATTACTCTGTGCTTCTCCTTCTAGACCTGTCCTCTACCTTCTCCATTACTGAGTGCTCTACCTCCTAGGTCTGTCCTCTGACTTCTCTATTACTCTATGCTCCTCTCTCTAGACCTGTCCTCTGTCTTCTCCATTACTCTATGCTCCTCCACCTGGACTTGTTCTTTGCCTTCTCCATTACTCTGCACTCCTCCAAGACTTGTCTTCTGCCTTTCTTTATCACTCTGTGCTCCTCCTCCTACTCCTGTCCTTTGCCTTCTCCATTACTCAGTATTCTTCCTCTTAGATCTGTCCTATGTCTTCTTCATATCTCTGTGCTCCTCCTCCTAAACCTGTCATCTGCCTTCTCTATTACTCTGCGCTCCTTCTAGACCTGTCCTTGTCTTCTCCATTACTTTGTGCTCTTCCTCCAAGACATGTCTCATGCCTTCTCCATTACTCTTTGCTCCTCCTAGACCTGTCCTGCCTTTTCCATTACTCTGTGTTCCTCCTTGAAAACCTGTCATCTGCCTTCTCCATTACTCCTTGCTCCACCTACTAGACCTGTCCTTTACCCTCTACTTGTCCTCTGCTTTTTCACTACTCTGTGCCACTCCTCCTAGATCTTTCCTCTGTCTTCTCCATTACTGTATGCTCTTCCTTCTAGATCTGTCCTCCACCTTGTCCATTACTCAGTACTCCTCCTCCTAGATCTGTCGTCTTCCTTTTCAATTACTCTGTGCTCTTCCTCTTAGACCTGTCCTCCACCTTCTCCATTACTCTGAGCGCCTGTTCCTAGACCTGTCTCATGCCTTCTCTATTAATCTGTGCTCCTCCTTCCAAACCTGTCCTGTCCTTTAACCACTACATTGCTCTATGCTCCTTCTCTTTGACTTGTCCTTTGCCTTTTCCTTTACTCTTTGCCTGAAAATCTGTCCTCGGCCTTCTTCATTACTCTCATCTTCACTTTCTACACTTCTACACCTGTCCTCTGCATTCTCCATTTCTCTGTGCCTCTCCTCCTAGACCTGCCCTGCATTTTTCCAATACTTTGTGCTCTTCCTCCTAGACCTATCCTCTGCCTTCACCATTACTCCTCGCAGCTCCACCTAGACCTATCCTTTGCTATCTCCATTACTCAGTGCTCTTCCTCCTATACCTGTCCTCCACCTTCTCCATTACTCTGAGCGCCTGTTCCTAGACCTGTCTCATGCCTTCTCTATAAATCTGTGCTCATCCTTCCAAACCTGTCCTTTAACCTCTACATTGCTCTATGCTCCTTCTCTTTGACTTGTCCTTTGCCTTTTCCTTTACTTTGCGCTCCTCCTAGACCTGTCCTCTGATTTCTTCATTACTGTGTGCTCCTCCTCCTAGGCCTGTCCTTTGCCTTCTCTATTACTCTGCGCTCCTTCTAGACCTGTCCTCTGTCTTCTCCATTACTATGTGCTTCTCCTCCGAGACCTGTCTCATGCTTTCTCCATTACTCTGTGTTCTTCCTTCTAGATCTGTCCTCTGCCTTTTCTATTGCTCTGTGCTCTTCCTCTTAGACCTGTCTTCTGCCTTCTCCATTACTCTTTGCTTGAAAGCCTAGACCTTTCCTCTGCCTAATTCATTACTCTTTTCTTCTCCACCTTTCCTCTGCATTCTCCATTACTATGAGCTCCTCCTCCTAGACCTGTCCTCTACCTTCTTCTTCATATCTCTGTTCTCCTCCTCCTAAACCTGTTCTCTGCATTTTCCATTACTCAGTGCTCCTCCTCCTAGACCTGTCTTGTCTTCTCCATTACTCTGTACTCATCCTCCTATACCTATCCTCTGCTTTTTCTATTACTATGTACTCCTCTTTGTAGCATTGTCCTCTTCGTTACTCTGTGCCCCTCTTCCTAGACCTGTTCTCTTCACCATTACTCTTCGCTGCTCCACCTAGACCTGTTCTCTTCCATCTCCATTAATCAGTGCTCTTCTTCCTAGACCTGTCCTGGATTCCTCCTAGAACTGTCTAATGCCAATTCCATTACTCTCTACTCAACACTCAATGACCTGATCTATGCATTCTCTAGTACAATGTGCTCTTCTTCCTAGACTTGTCCTGTCTTCTCCATTGCCCAGTGCCCCTTCCTGCGTCCTGCTTTTCCATTACTTTGTGCTCTTCCTCCTAGACCTCTGACTTCACCATTACTCTTCACTGCTCCACCTAGACCTGTCCTCTGCCTTCCCCATTACTCTGTGCTCCTACTTCTAGACCTTTCCTCTACCGTCTCCATTATGCTTTGCTCCTCCACCTAGACCTGTCCTCTGTCTTTTCTATTACTCTTTGCTCCTCTACCTAGACCTGTCCTCTTTCTTTTCCATTACTCTTTGCTCCTCAACCTAGACCTGTCCTCTGCATTCTTCATTACTCTGTACTCCTCCTTCTAGACCTGCCCTCTGTGTTCTCTATTACTTTGTGCTCCTTTTCCTGAACTTGTTCTCTGTCTTCTCCATTACTTTGTGCCCCTTGTCTTAGACCTATACTCTGCCTTCTTTATTACTCATTTCTCCTTCTCCTAGACCTGGCCTCTCCATTCTCCACTACACTGTGCTCCTCCTTCGATACCTATCCTACCTTCTCCATTGCTCTTTACTCCTCCTCCTAAACCTGTCCTCTCTATTAATTTGTGCTCTTCTTCATGAACTTGTACTCTGTCTTCTCCATTACTCTGTGCCTCTCCTTGTAAACCTGTTCTCTACTTTCTATATTACTTTGTGCTCCTCTTTCTATACCTGTCCCCTGTCTTCTCCACTACTCTGGTCTTCTCCTTCTAGACCGGTTTTCTACCTTTTACATTTCCCTGTGCTCCTCCATCTAGACCTGTCCTCTGCATTCTCCATTACTCTGTGATTTTTATCCTTGAGCTGTCCTCCTCCTCCCTGGTCCATTGCTCTGTGTTGCTTCTTTTACATCTTTTGTCTGCCTTCTCCATTACTCTATCCTCCTTCTTCTAAATCTTTCCTCTGTCTTCAAATCACTCTCTACTTTTAAAAAGTCTTTCTTCTCCAACTTCTTCTCCTCCAATTTTTTCAAACTCAGTATGAAGAAACAGACGTGGAGATCTATCCCAGTCAAAGGCTCCACGCTTTCCCTAGTATCACAAGTCTGCTGCTTCGAAAACTACTCTTTTCTTGACTTTGACTCTGCAAAAATGCATGTATGCTAAACATTTCCTGCCTAGACTACTGTAACATCTTTCTCTGTGGCTTCATATCTAGCACTCTTGCTTCTCTTCATTACTTTCTCAGTGCTGTTGCCCGGCTGATCCACCTTTCCTTCCTCGTACCTCCTCTGCCTCTCACCTCTGCCAATCCCCTCACTGGCTACCCAATGCCCAGTGAATTCAGTTAGGGTTAATAACCATGACCTACCTACAAGGCTCTTCATAAAATCTCCCTCCATACATGTCTGCTCTAGTCATCTGATACCTCTCTTGTAATCTCCAGTCCATAACTTTTCTCCTCAAACAATCTTCCAATACCTCCCAATATCTTCCAATATCTATAAATCTTCCTAATCTTCCAATACCTCCGCATATGTAATCTTCAGGCCATAACCGCTCCCTCCATACAAGTCTGCCTTAATCTCCTGATATCTCCCCTAATCTAATCTTCAGTCTATAATCTATTATGTGTGTATATACTGTTTGAGTGCCTGTAAAATCGTTTTATTATGGTTTGAGAAAGACCCCAGTATGATGAGCGTAACCTCAATGAAAATAACTTTGTTCATTTACTATTTGTTCCAGCAATGCCCACAAGTTCCTTGGTTTTTCCTTTACACAAACACTATTCAGATCAATCACAATATAGATACTGATTTGGAAAAAGAGTTGGATCCACACAGAAGCTCCATAACAACACTGTACATGACAAAGATAAAAAGGGGGCAAGTTGATATCTGGATCTCTTAATAGTGCAGCCTTAGGCTTGGGGCCTATAACTTCAAGTGATGAAATGTCACCAGGTAAAAAAGAAAATATGGATCACCCTAATGTTTAGTTTTCACTCTAGGACATGTTCTCTAATTCTGGGAGGTCTGGTTTAGCAGCCTTCTTAACACCTACGGTCAGTTTCACTTCAATCTTTACCCTCATGAAACCTAAGGATGCATGTCTATTCAAACATGAAGTACTGCTCACACTTTTGGAAAATATAAATTGATAGCACAGTATATCTAACTACATAGTTGCTCATGATCAGGATTTTCTTTGACTTCTCAATTCATCATGTTAATTTTTGCTCTTTTCAATAATTATTAGAAAGGACGTTTGTTCAGAAGTTGATGGCTCTGGATACGTCTGCCAGGAATACACTACAAGACAATGAGCACCTTGAGGATACCTATTTAGATTGTCATGAAGAAGAAGGATCTGGAGTGAGTGACATGAAGACATCCAAATTGTCTAACCCTCTCGATGTTCTTTGTGGCCTTTTGCATCGTTCAGATCTTATCTTACAGCAACAGATTGTATCCAAAATGTCCATGTGCCAGTTTGCTGTCCCTCTTCTTCTCCCTTCTCCTGACAGATGTGATTATACCTTAATGTTGTGGTCAATGAGAGATATTGTGAAGATGTGGAGACCTCACTCTCTAACCCAAAGTAAACATTTTCGCGAAGACAGTATAGTAAATGTCCCCATGCCCGTCTTCTCCTTTGTTAGACTTGGGACTTGTAACATTTCAAAATCTCAATTTCTGAACCAAGTTTTAAGTCCTTCTCAGATGAACCATAATTTCTTTGTGCACGGTGATATGCCCGGTGGGAATATTCCTAGAAAATTCTCTAATGGACTTGTTGAAATATTATGGTACTTTCCAACCGGACATGAACAGTCAGATGTTTTGCCTGATCCCATTGCTGTTCTGAATCTACGAGGAGACCTCGCGACTGACCAGGATCAGTTCAGGTTCCTAACAAGCGTATCCTCGGGAATATTTATATTTATTGAGGACATAAATGAGAACCAGCGTAACCTGCTATCAGGTTTACAGAACAAAACTAATGTTTTCTACATTTTAAATATAAGAGATGGAAACTTAAATAACGAGAATCTGAACAAGCTCACAGGGCTGCTCCCGAGACAAAATATTCTAGTTAAGAATAAACAAGTCAATGACTCCCAGGTGGTAAAGAAAATACGGTCAGCAATGAAAATTATATCTGCAAAAGTCAAAGAAACACTTACTCTAAAAGAAATGGCAAAGAAAGCCACTGAACTCAACATCCGCGTGGATGAGTTTTCGCTAGAATGCCAAGAAACAAAAGCCAAAGCCAAGGAAATCACAGATGAAATTAGTAATGTCAATCACTATAAGAAGGAAGCATTGATACTACAAGGAGATTTCTGGAAACAATTGTCTAAGACAGAGAAGGAAATATGTAGAATGAGAGAGTTAGGTGACCGAGATGTAGAACAATATCAATCTGAGCTCCAGGCAAAAATAATACAACTCCAAGAGCAGCAAAGAGGACACAGTCTGACGAATGGCATGCAGAGATTTGGAGAAGCCTTGACACAGTATTCTTCACAGAAACGGACGTTATTCCTGAAATGGCTAAAAATACTTCTTGATACAAAAGGAAAAGAACAACTCAGAGCATTACACGATGAATACAGACATAAATATAGACGTTTGTCAACAACCAAAGAGGAACTTCAAGAAATTGAACAGAAAATAGCAGATGGTTCATTGGGTGTAGAGCATTTTATACGTGAGATGGGGCAATTTTATGAAATACAACCCAAAAGCAAAGATAAGTTTACTCATTTGCCAAGAATAGCTGCCGACCTCTTGTTGATGGGTTCCCATTGGAGCTGATTGGTGGAGATGCCTCCAAGATGCCCGTACAGTGGATAACTGATGTCCTGACTGAGCTGGATAAGAAGACTGGAGGACAATGTAGGATGAGAGTGATAACTGTGCTGGGAGTGCAGAGTACAGGGAAGTCCACCCTTCTGAACACCATGTTTGGTCTACAGTTCCCTGTGGCCAGTGGAAGATGCACACGAGGAGCCTTCATGACTCTAATTAAAGTGAAGGAGAACTTCCAGGATGAGTTGAATTGTGACTTCATTCTAGTCATTGACACTGAAGGACTGAAATCTGTAGAACTAGCTTCTCTGGAGAACAGTTATGAACATGACAATGAATTGGCCACGGTTGTCGTTGGGTTGAGTGATATCACCATCGTCAACATGGCCATGGAAAATGCAGAAGAAATGAAAGACGTTTTACAGATTGTGGTCCATGCTTTTCTTAGAATGAAAGGAATTGGCAAGAAATCCAGCTGCCAGTTTGTTCATCAGAATGTGAGCGATGTGTCTGCCCATGTGAGAAACAGAAATGCTAGACAGAAATTTCTCAAACAGTTGAGTGAAATGGCAAAAGTAGCTGCAAGAATGGAGAAGAGAAGCGGGATCAATAGTTTTTCAGACATTATCCACTGTGACATTGATAAAGATTCATGGTACGTTCCTGGGTTATGGTATGGCATACCACCTATGGCTTCTGTCAACTCTGGGTACAGTGAAACAGTAAGTGAGCTGAAAAACTCAATACTCAGATCTCTACAGTTGATGGCAGGAAAACCTCAAAATATTCCAGAATTTACAGAATGGATAAAAAGTTTGTGGAATGCGGTAAAACATGAAAAATTTGTCTTCAGCTTTAGAAACCGTCTTGTCACTGAGGCCTATAACCAGCTCTGTATCCACTATGCAGATTGGGAATGGACATTTCAGAAGAATATTCACAGGTGGATGATGGAGACAGAAACTGTCATCTACAACCTTCCATATGAGAAACTGGGTGCAGATTTATTCAACAAACACAAAAATGAAATTAATCAGATACTAAACAAGGAGGAGCACACCATGATACAAAGCCTAGAGGAATATTTTGAGAGTGACTTTGAGAACGCCCATCTCTTGGAAATGTTTCGCGGAGACTTCTTTAGAAGTGTGAAATATCTCAGGAAACAACATGAAAATGTTCTTCATTACAAATGTGAGAAGACAACTCGTATCCAGAGAGAGAAGTCCCAGATTCAAGCCATGCAAGCCCAATATATTGATATCATGGAGGGAAAAATAGCAGAAATGATGAAAAGAAGGAGAAATGCAAGACACAGGGGAAATGGTGACACTCTGAAGGAAGAGTTTGAGGCAATGTGGGAAAAAAGTGTCTCCAATTTAGGACTAAGTAAACTAGAAAGACGCAATGTTAGTCATGAAATCTTTCAACAGTTAAAACGGGACTTAGACTGCGATGACCATGTGATGGCAGAGTGGCTCCATAACCTTTGCAAATATAGGGATAGCAGGTTTGATCTGAAAAATGAACATCTCTCCAGCAATTCTCAAGAATATGTTAAGCTTTTATATGACTTTATCTCTTTCATCATGTCTGATTGTCACAAATTTGTAGAAAAAGTTACTAGTAGAAAGGAAGACTTTTACGAATTTTATTCACAAGAGCTGCTGTCTATGATCAATAAATGGCTGAGGAGAGATTGCCAGGATCTTCACATTACGAAGGTCTTCGAATTTGACCTTAAACTTTACATCTTAGGTCGTGCAGCCTTTAAATTTCAGAAGATGCATGAGGACTTTTTACAAAGAAATGATCCAAGGACCTGCTTGGAGATGCTGAAACCTCAGTACTACTCCATCTTTATAAACATGTTTGAAACAAGAGATGAGTGTCGAAGGAAAGCAGAACAGTTCTGTGAGTTATGTCTGCAGCCGGCCATTGCCGATCACATCAACAAGTATCTCGGTAAGGAGCTGATGGAGGACATCCTACAGACCAGTGGTCAAGAATTCAAGAGTCGCAAACATTTACAATTAGGGATTCTCAAAAAGTTGCTGAAGGACAACGCCCCATATCAGTATGTAGAATATGTCAACCATTATGAGCATTTTCTCAAAAGATGGATCTCAGCCTACATCAGTGAACACTACCAAGACCAAAGACGTGTGCAATCACTGCAAGTAGAAAAACTCCATAGTTTAATGGCCAAAGTGCAGCAAACCCTCAGACATCCAGCTCTTATCTCGTCTCCAAACCTTCATGAGTTTTTAGTGCAGTTTTGTATCATTTTAGAGAAGGAGCTTGTCATTTCCAAGAACGATATGAAAGTTGTCTTGTTCCAGAGTAATCTGAATGTTATGCAGTTTGCCAAGGATATCGACTTGCATCTTCATGATTTGCAAGAAACAGTTCAGCAGAAGATGAACTTAATGAGCCTGGAGTCAATACTTTCCCAGCTGACACTGAAGCCTCAGGAGGAAATCTTCAAGATGGTGATTGGATGTGGGAAGCAATGTCCATTCTGTAAAGCCCCTTGCGAGGCTGCAGGAGCTGACCACAAGGAGCACTTTGCCTCTCTTCACCGACCCAGAGGACTAGCACAACATGTAGATGAACAGACCAATGTTCTGGATCATTCTATATGTTCTACAAATGTCATTACTAATAAGAGCTTCAGTAACAGAGACACAGACTGGAAGCCTCATCCTTACAAGGATTACAGGGCCCATTACCCAGATTGGGCCATCTATCCAGATGTGGCTGCCACCGCCTCAGACTACTGGAAATTTGTCTTTAAGGAGTTTAATGGTTTATTTGCCAAAATGTATGGGAAAGAACCAGCAAAAATCCCAGAAGACTGGGACAGAATAACTCGCGAGCAAGCCCTTATCAGCCTGAGGTGAAGATTACAATGAACCAGTCGTCTCCAGCAGAAAAAGCTACTCAGAGATGATATATAGAACTGTCTGATAGAAATTACTTGTACAGTATACCAAGCTCGATGATCAAAGCCTTCATCATGGCGGATGCATCCGTAATCACAAGGGTCAAATATTGCTGCCGAGTCTTGTCTATTATATTTCTGATCCCAGTACAGGACTATATAGTGTGAAAGCAAAAAGTACCTTGCTCCTGATTGGTTCCTATTGGTCATATGGGGGACAGTCCACATGACAGCCACATATCCCTCCACAAGAATGCTCTTTTTTTCTTAACCATCTCACTAATCATCCTTCTGCTAAACCCTGAATCTTTCTAATCAGGCCTCCTAGCTCTTTTCACTTTCCTCCTACTGAACAGATCTTCGGACCATCTCTCTCTTTCTACCTCTTCTCTCTCTGACTGGCAAACTCCTTACTTGTCTCTGTGATTCTGTGAGTCATGTTCACTCAGGAAGTTGTCCTGCCTGAAGTCTGTTCCTGCCCACTGCCACCTTCTCCTTTCCAGCTGTTAAAATCTGTATTTCTTTGATTGTTCAATGAAAATAATAAAATAATCGCATGGTACAGCTCTGTCATGCTTTAAAATTGAACTTTAAAGAGCATCTATCACCACTACACAAATACACAAAAACTTATAGCAGATGAAATTAGACTTTTCTCAAATACATGTCATTAGCAAATCAGATGATTTTGCCCAGTATTACAGGAAAACAGGTTTTACTTTCACACTGTCAGGCAGAGATCACAGTCTGGTGAGATTTCTTTTGTGGGAGATGCCAACTGTGCAGGGGGAGCTGAGTACATAGCTGCTTATACAGGGTTAATCTGATTCTCTCACTGTGCATACAGTACACTGAGGACAAATGCTTCACAGGGTTTACCTGTTGCTTCCAGCCTCCTCCTCCTCCATAGCACACAAGCCTTGTAAATTTCAGTTCTTGCAAGATAGTGTCATAAATTTTTTCACAAGCATTTCCTGAATTTTCATTACCAAAGTTACACTTCACAATTAAAATTGTTTTCAGTGTTCCCACCTCTAACTGTGTCTTTTCGCCGGACTACATGACGTTCAATGCAGAGAATACTCTTTCAGTAACAGTGTTAGATACTGGTATACTCAGATCAGACTCAACAATCCTTTACTTTTGTCCATAGTCCACAAAATTCTTCTGAAAATTAAGGAAAATTTCAACCCATCGAGAATGAATGCTTGTCTTCTGGGAATTCCAATCAGAACTGCATGATAGGCAAAAGTACCGAAAGTAGATAATGTGAGGAACCAGTCAGGGGCACACGAGTAGACACCGACAGAGTGAGGCCCTGACGCTATTCCCAATCCACTGTCCCTGCCTTTTGGGGATGCCCGACTCTTTAACAGGTCGGCCTAAACCGAAGACTGTGAGATACACTAAGTAGGTGAATACACAAGACGCAGACACAACTAACACTAAACACAGTTATGGAAGGTCAAACTAGCCAGGTCAACAACAGTCGGGAGAAGCAGTACAGAATCACTTAAGCAGAGGAATAGTCGGTAAGTATAGCCAAGCTCAGGTAACAGGGAAAGCAAGAAAGAGTTACAGGTTAGCTCACAGGCACAAAAGGTAACCAGTATAGCAGGCAAGGAGAAATGGCACAGGAACCCTTTCATAACAAACCAGAGAACAAAGAACAGAGGTGATAGGTGGAAGCAACAAAAGACCGGGTTGGAATACAAGGCTGTCAATCAAAGAGACTTGCAAGGAAATTAGTTAACTAGGCGAGTGCTGGAAGACACTGACTAAAGGCGTTGGCCAGGTATCAATTAACAGAGCAGAGTATGACAGTGTTCACACTGGTGAAAACAACTATAAAGAAACTATGGCTGAAACTGTGGTTCTTGTTGCAACGGCCATGGCTGGCGACCAGAGCTCAAGGCTGGAGGTCTGTCAGGCATAGTCATGACATTACCCGTCCTCCCCTTATGAGGGGCCACCAGAACTTCATCAGACCCTCCAGGTTTTGGAATTTTTTTACCAGCCCGGGAGTGTGCAGATCTCACACCCACTCCCCATGACCATACCCCTTCCAATGAATTTTGCGAGAATCAATTATTCATTCAATTTCGTATTACAAATCCACCTGTATGACCACAAGACGAGGTGGAGAACAAGCGACACTGGCCGGAATTAATTTTTTCAACAACGACTTACTGGGTGAATGCGAAGTGAACCAGGAAGTCGCAATCTGAATAGTACAGGGTTTATGATTTCCATGATAACAAAGGGGCCAATAAAGTGTAGAGCAAATTTTGTTGATGGACATGCAATTCTTTCAAAGACGGACCCGAGCTGCGCTATGGAAACACGCAGCGGTGATCTCTCATGTGAACGCTGCATCTTCCTCATAGATGACAGTGATAAACTCGCTGCTAATTGTTTAGATCCGTCTCTGGGTCCGTCCTGTCGGTGCCCGAGACGGATCTAAAAAGCGCTTGTAACATGGAGTGAAAACTCCATGTGAACAAGCCCTTATATCCCTGCAGCCCCACCTTCCGCTTCCTAGGTGTTAAAATATTTTTTTTGATTGTTGAATAAAAATTAAAAAATAGAATAATAGCCTGGCTCCACTCTGTCATGCTTTAACATGGAACTTTAAAGGGGTTTTCTCAGTACAATGATTAGCTCATAACATGTGGGGACAGGTAATTGAAGACTTCTTCTAAATACATTGCTTTGCTGATTTTTCTTTGGTCAAGAGATTACACAGAAGAGTGCAAAAGTTTATCTGCTTACCAACCACCAATCCCTGCTTTCTCTTATCTCTCATTGCTCTAAGATGTTGTCACTCCAAACATGGTGAGTTCTCTCCTGCAGAGTCTTATCTCCAGCTACAAACTTTAAAAGTTTCTCATTTAACTAAGTAAACACTCTTTAGAGCTCTACAACCTGTGTAATACACTTTATAAATTTCTTGCACCCTTGTCATTGTAATAGGATTCCCACTTCCTGTTCAGGCTGTTGGTGGTTCTGCAGTTTCAGGCAGGGGCGTTGCTAGGGTCCTAAAACATCCGGGGCCGGGCCCTTTGTGTTTTGCTCAGTAGGGCTGGGTTCACATTACATTTTTCATGCCACATTGTGAACTGCGGCATGATGTGTTTTTACAGAGAAAAACCTTCTGCTCCTGTCACTAATTTTCAGCATATTCCACATAGAGTGACCCTATATCTATATACCTGCCTCAGCAGTCACAGCACAATGAAAATCACCAATGACAAATTTACTTTTTCAGAACTTCTCACCTTCATATGACAATACCCCTAAACAGTCACCAAAACATCCACTGATACATGGAGCAAATCTACCAGACAAGTGATTGTTACTAAAAAACCTCCTACAAAACCAAGACCCGAAACTATTACTACTTAAGGATCAAATAATCCTGCCAGACCCTGACCGAACGCAACCCCCACATGTGACTACCAGCTGTACACAGGCTCTGATTACATATACCACCGCCATACAGGGGCCATATAGTGGTAGATACTAGTTGTATGTAGACTCTGCAGACATTTAAGTGATTACGCTGACGTTACATTTAGTGACTCACAGGAGACGTCTTTTCTGATCAGCGTCGTTCACCTTCCCTTCTCTTCCATCCGGTTCACACCTTCTCGCTGATTGCTCCCGGCCAATACTCGTCCCTGAGGATTTGGACACAAATATCTTAGAATCCTCACATTTCCAGCAACTCCTTAATTATAGGTATATAAGTCCCCTCAGTTAGGTAGGTGTATAGGTCCCTCAATTAGGCAGGGTTATATAGATATAGGGTCAATGTCAGGCAGGTATATAGATATAGGGCCACTCTCAAGCAGGTATATAGATATGGGGCCACAGGCAGGTATAGGGGGCCACAGGCAGGTATATGGGGGCACTGAGGCAGGTATATGGGGCCACAGGCAGGTATATGGGGCCACAGGCAGGTATATGGGGGCACTGAGGCAGTATATAGGGGAACTGAGGCAGGTATAGGGGGCCACAGGCAGTATAGGGGGCCACAGGCAGGTATAGGGGCCACCGGCAGTATAGGAGGCCACAGGCAGTATAGGGGGCCACAGGCAGGTATAGGGGGCCGCAGGCAGTATATGGGGCCACAGGCAGGTATAGGGGGCCACAGGCAGGTATAGGGGGCCACAGGCAGTATATGGGGCCACAGGCAGTATAGGTGGCCGCAGGCAGGTATAGGTGGCCACAGGCAGTATGGGGGCCACAGGCAGTATATGGGGCCACAGGCAAGTATAGGGAGCCACAGGCAGTATATAGGACCACACAGGCAGGTATAGGGGGCCACAGGCAGGTATAGGGGACCACAGGCAGTGTATAGGACCACACAGGCAGGTATAGGGGGCCACAGGCAGTATAGGGGGCCGCAGGCAGGTATAGGGGGCCACAGGCAGGTATAGGGGGCCCCAGGCAGGTATAGGGGCCACAGGCAGTATATGGGGCCACAGGCAGTATAGGTGGCCGCAGGCAGGTATAGGTGGCCACAGGCAGTATGGGGGCCACAGGCAGTTTATTGGGCCACAGGCAAGTATAGGGAGCCACAGGCAGTATATAGGACCACACAGGCAGGTATAGGGGGCCACAGGCAGGTATAGGGGACCACAGGCAGGTATAGGGGACCACAGGCAGTATATAGGACCACACAGGCAGGTATAGGGGGCCACAGGCAGGTATAGGGGACCACAGGCAGGTATAGGGGACCACAGGCAGTATATGGGGCCGCAGGCAGGTATAGGGGGCCACAGGCAGGTATAGGGGACCACAGGCAGTATATGGGGTCACAGGCAGTATAGGTGGCCGCAGGCAGGTATAGGGGCCACAGGCAGGTATAGGGGGCCACAGGCAGTATAGGGGGCCACAGGCAGGTATAGGGGGCCGCAGGCAGGTATAGGGGGCCAACAGGCATTTATAGGGGGCCACAGGCAGGTATAGTGGGCCACAGGCAGTATATAGGGCCACAGAGGCAGTATATGGGGGCACAGAGGCAGGTAAACGCTATAAAATTAACAACATTAATACTCACCTTAGCATCCCCAGCGAGCGCGCTCTGTCCTCTTCAGCCCGCGCTCCTCCCGCAGCTCCTCGGGCGCACAGCCTGTGACACGCTGTGCGCCCGAGGACAGGCAGCGGCGTGATGATGGTCATTACATTGCGCCGCTGCCTGTGAGCTGCACGGGCGCGCCGCGGTCCTCAGCGCTAAGAGGACCGGCGCGGCCCCGCTGTGTCGGACCCGGAGACGGTCCAACACTGTCTGCGGGGCAGGGAGCGCTAGCTGTCTGCTCCGCAGAAGCCCCCAGTTGTATGTGCGTCCAGCGGACACACATGTAGCTGCAGGGCCAGTCGGTGCTCCAGGCCCATGGCAGCGGCCTGGAGCCCTGGAGGTTCGGGGCACAAGGGGTTTTATTCGGGGCCCGAGTCCCAGACAAAACAGCCTAGCGACGCCCCTGGTTTCAGGCTGACACTTCTTGTTCAGGTTGTGGGTGAGTCTACTGCAGAACAGCAATGCATGTGGTAGTGGTTTTAATTTGTCTTTGCAGACATGTTTAAAGCTGATTATTGTGGGGAGAATACCCCTTTAACAAAAGTGCATTATCACAATCATCATCAGTAGCAAATAAAACAAATTACACCCCAAAATATACAAGATGACTAATAGGGTGGTCGCACACCCTACAAGTGCATGAGAAAACCCACAAGGTCAGCAGGGTGTGAGATCCTGGCCTGGCTATTCCAGTGCTGATGATCAGGCCTTGTTTGCAGTCTTCAATCACCCAATTTTATCATCCAATGTAGACTTACACTGAAACTGAACAACAGAAATTTTTTTACTTGACATCATGAGGCTCTGCGGAGCCACCAGTCTAATCTCTGTACTGGGAGGCTGCACATGTCAGAGGGCCGGGGTCTCTGATAAAGCAGCCATTCAGTGGAAATTGCACCTGCCTGTAGCCGATATGGAGCAATAAACCCACCTGGAGGCTCCGAGGTACAAAACGAAGATACTGAGATGGAGGCAGCAGAGAAGGTGCTGTGCACTGGTTTCTGTATCGCAGAATCGGCCGGGGGATCAATGTCGTGAATGGTGATTCTATGTCGCCCTGTGATGATGGAGCCAAGTAGTGTTGTGCTTTGGGTTTTTCTGAATTTTGCTTAAGATTTTGGGAAATTTGCGCAATTATTTCCCAGCAAAAAAGGAGGTGAGCAGAGGAGGAGTGCTATAGGAAGGGGGGGGGGGGGTCTGAGAGGAGCCGCTAAACACCTACATGTTCACCTGCAGAGGGCGGGGCCGGAGGACAACCAGCTGTCAATATACACAGGACATTCAGCACTTGGGAAAGTTAAGTGATCAGGAAAGAAGTTAAAATCTGGCCTTATGTCATCAGCTAAATGGTAAGGAAGGTAAGGTGTATAAAATGCAAAATGCATGAAATCTACTGAGGATAAAGTGACCAGAGTTTTTGGGAGTGAAAGAGGGACATGTGCCGATTACGATCTCATCACCGACAAAGTGCACCAGAAAAGGACTTGTCCTCTAACTTTACAATATTTACAAATGTAAACTGTTCCTACCTTATCTCCCGCTCAGCCAACTTTGCAGACGTGGAGGCGCGGTGCTGTAAGAACTTATCTTGCGGACGATGGTCCTGCACCCACGTCTCCTTGCGAAGCTGTTGCTTTTATACTTCATAGACACGTGAATCTCCTTGTAAGTTTCAGTTCTTGCAAGATAGCGTCATACATTTTCTCACAAGAATTTCCTGAATTTTCATTACCAAAGTTACACTTCACAATTAAAATTGCTTTCAGTGTTTCCACCTTTAAAGGGGTTTTATCGTTTGAAGTGTTCATGCTCTTCAGCTAATTCTATGAGATTAAATTTGAAATCCAGGGGAGAGTCTCTTCTCTTAGCAGGAGTGTCTCTCCTATCAGGAGGTGTGTCTCTCTGGTCAGGAAGTATGTCTCTCCGGTCAGGAGGTGTGTCTCTCCTGCCAGGAGGCGTGTCTCTCCTCACTGAAGACCTGTGACATCATCCTTCTGTGTGAAGCAGGGGAAGAGGAAGGTTGTCTGGAGAGGACAGCTATGCAGCCTCCTGCAGTGTTCTCTTTTGTCTGCAGAGCCTTTATCTCCAGGCTCCACAAGCTCCTTGCTGTGTTATAACTAGTTATACACATAGCCTGAACTAATAAAACACATGTGAGGAATGCACACTGCCCCCCCTTCTCCTCCTCTGTTATCAGGCAGGAGGCTGTGTGACTGTGTTATATGGAGGGAACACAGGACATAAGACTGTGTTATATGAGGGGATCTATGAATTAAACAGTCAGTAATTAGTCAGATCATTCACCTTAGAGCTGGGAGAGGAGTATAGAGCCAGCAGCCCTTTCACACAGCTGGTTTCACTTTCGGTTTTAACAGCTCAGAGGGGAGTAAACACAGTGTTCAGGCAGCCAATCACAGCCCATGGGCGTGTCCGGGGTGTTTCCTGTCTGGGGACGTATCCCAACAGGCTGCATGAAATGTCAGTCAGCCAATCACAGTGCAGTGGGCGTGTCCAGGGTGTGGAATCTGACTGGGGCGTGTCCCAACAGGCTGAATGAAATATCAGCCAGCCAATCACAGAAAAGGGGGCATGTCCCGACTAGCAGCTGCAAAAAATAGCTATTGATGCACAGAAAAGCTCATATCTGCTATACTAAGTGACTTAGGTAATGCAAACCAATTACAAAAGTGCTTATTTTTACTGTCCCCATAATCTGAGATATGATCTTTGTAGCGAGAAAAACCCTTTAACTGTGTCTTTTCGCTGGTCCACATGACGTTCAATGCAGAGAATACTCTTTCAGTAACAGTGTTAGATACTGGTATACTCAGATCAAACTCAACAATCTTTTGCATTTGTCCATAGTCCATAGAAATTCTTCTGAAAAAGAAGGAAAATTTCAACCCATCGAGCATCAATGCTTGGACTTCTGGGAATTCCAATCAGAAGACACTGTATGATAGGCAAAAGTACTGAAAGTAGATAATGTGAGGAACCAGTCAGGGGCACACGAGTAGACACCGACAGAGTGAGGCCCTGAGGCTGTTCCCAACCCACTGTCCCTGCCTTTTGGGGAAGCCCGACTCCATAACAGGTCGGCCTCAACCGAAGACTGCGAGATATACTAAGTAGGTGAATACACAAGACGCAGACACAACTAACACTAAACACAATTACGGAAGGTCTAACTAGCCAGGTCAGCAACAGTCGGGAGAAGCAGTACAGAATCACTTAAGCAGAGGAATAGTCGGGAAGTATAGCCAAGGTCAGGTAACAGGTAAAGCAAGAAAGAGTTACAGGTTAGCTCACAGGCACAAAAGGTAACCAGTATAGCAGGCAAGGAGAAATGCACAGGAACCCTTTCATAACAAACCAGAGAACAAAGAACAGAAGTGATAGGTGGAAGCAACAAAAGACTGGGTGGGAATACATGGTTGTCAAGAGACTTGCAAGGAAATTAGTTAACTAGGCGAGTGCTGGAAGACACTCACTAAAGGCGTTGGCCAGGTATCAATTAACAGAGCAGAGTATGACAGTGTTCACACTGGTGAAAACAAATATAAAGAAACTACGTATATTTAATTTAAGTTGGGCGTTTTTTAGAGTCTCATGACTCCTATCCCAGACTGTGCAGTCGATTAATGCCGGATTTTATTGAGGAAAATTTTGATTCACAACCAGTAGCGGCGGAACACCTGCAGTGGAAACCATAGTTACAGTAAAAGGGGGACAGTCGTGTCGAGGAATTTTCATGATTGTTTAGAGTGAATTCAGCCATAGGCAAGTACTCACTCCACCTTTCCTGGCATTCTGAAACATAACATAAAAGATACTGCTCCAATGACTGTTTTATTCTTTCAGTTTCCTCATTGGTTTCAGGATGAAAAGCGGAGGAAAAGGATAGTGAGTTGCCCAAGCTGCCGCAAAATGTTCTCCAGAACCTCGACACGAACTGCACCCTTCTGTCAGCCACAATATGAGAAGGGAGCCCATGGAGTCTCAGTATATGATGGGTAAATAATCCTGCAAGGGTCTTAGCAGTAGGTAATTTTTTTAAAGCAATAAGGTGCACATTGTGGAAAAGCGATCTAACCCTACCCAGATTACTGATCTACCCGTAGAGGACGGGAAGGTCGGTAATAAAATCCATGGAACTGTGAGACCAGGGCCTGCGGGTCAAAGGAAGGGGGTGCAACAGCACCTCTGGGAGTTGTCGGGGAACCTTTGCCCTAGTCCAGGTCTCACAGGCAATAACAAATTCCTTAACATCATGCTGCCAAGATGGCCACCAACAAGTACAAGGTAACAGGCAGCCAGTGCCCACGATGCCTGGACAAACCAGAGGAATGGACCTCCTCCAGTACATTCAAACAGAGATAACATGGGATAAGGAGCTTATCAGTAGAACTTTGTGAGTCGGTAACCAAGGACACTAGATCCGAAGTCAAGGTGGCAACAGCTACTCGTGGAGAAAGGATATTTTCAGGTTCCTCATCCGGGACATCGCAGACACCAAAGCTTCTGGATAAGACATCAGCCTTAAAAATTTGCCCCTGGACCATAGGTTACCACAAAATTAAACCTAATGAAAAATAATGCCCATCGTGACTAATGGGGGTTCAAGTTATTAGCATTATCAAGGTACAGCTAATTTTTATAATCCGTTAGCACTGTCACCTTATGTCTGGTGCCCTCCAGAAAGTGTCTCCACTCTTGAATGGCCCATTTATCACCAGTAATTCAATGTTACCAATATCATAATGAGTCTCAGCAGTGAAGAACTTTCTGGAGAAGGAGGCGATGGGACGGAGGTTGAAAAATGGTTCAGCTCCCTGAGACATGACAGCCAATACTCCCTTCTCAGAGGCATCAACCTCTATGATGAAAGGCTGTTCAGGGTTAGGGGGAATCAGGACAGGAAATGAAGTAAAACATTTTTTCAAGGTAGAAAATACTTATTTGGCCTCTGGGGTCCAGGAGGTGGGGTCAGCCCCTTTTTTTGTGAGATTAGTTAGGGGTTTAGCAATCATGGAAAAGTTCTTCATGAATTTACGATAATAGTTTGCAAAATCTAAAAAAGTTGGATCTTAGCCGCTCTACGATGGGAGAAACTTTTTGTGGATCCATACTTATCGAAAAGGGAGCAAGCATGTATCCCAGAAAACTCACTTCCTGGACTCCAAATCGACACTTGTACAATTTGGTGCTTAGATGGTTCTGGTGCAACCTGGAGAGGACCACCATGACATGCTCCCGATGGGAGTCCTAATCCAGGGAGAGAATGAGGATGTCATCCAGGTACACGACAAGAAAATGGCCCAAAAGATCTCTAAAAATATTATTAACAAAGCGTTAGAAGACGGCCGGGGCATTATTAAGACCAAAGGGCATTACAAGATATTCAAAGTGCCCCTCAGGAGTATTAAGAGCCGTCTTCTATTCCTCACCCTCTCTGATCCGGATCAGGTTGTAAGCGCCATGGAGATCAATTTTGGAGAACCACCAAGCGCCCACAAACTGGTTGAATAAATTCGGGATCCGAGGGAGTGGATGCTGATCCTTTACAGTAATTTTGGTACGTTCCCTGTAGTCAATACAAGGACGGAGACCTCCATCTTTTTCTCGAAAAATAAAACACCATCACACATCGGATAGACTGAAGGTGTGACATTTTTTCAAGCTTTCCTCAATATACTGACATATAGATTCTCATTCTGGGGTGGACAAGTTGAAGATGTGACCTTTAGAGAGCTTTGCCCCCGGAGTAAGGTCTGTGGTATAATCGGAAGGCCGGTGCGGAGGCAGACTGTCCGCGACGGTCTCATCAAAGATGTCTTTGAAATCGGAAATAAATTCTGGAATATCGCGATCATTATTTACAGAACACAACAAGGAATTGAAAATCTTCAAATGAGAACCACGGGAGTACCCCCATTTGATCAACACAATGATCCTCCAGTCGAACACAGGAGCCAGGTGGAGCCAGGGCAACCCAAGAATAATATCCGCAGTGAGTTTCTCCATGACAAAAAATGCAAACACCCAACATTCAAAGTGATCTCTGCAGTACAAAATGTTATTCTTCCTTCGGTTAAGGGGGGTAGAATCTGCACCTGAAACCAAAAAGAGAGAACACAATGGAACTAGTTCCAAACCCAAGACTTGAGCAACAATCATACTAATGAAACTAGCAGCAGCACCTGAGTCAATAATGGCTCGACAAACAAAACTCTTGGAATTAGAGACCAAGGTAACGGGCGAAAAAAACCTTATTATTAGAGTTAGGAAGTACCTGTACACCTGAGTTACCTTCCTGGAAATCACTCAGGCGTTTGGCATTTCCCTGCAACGACTTAGGTTTAGTCAGACAGTCTCTCAGAAAATGACCAGGCTTCCCACAATAAAGGCACAGGGCATTCTTCAACCGATATCTCCTCATGGTGGCCACAGATGTAGAGCCCAACATCACTGGTTCTTCTCCAGAAGACTGAGAGGGAGATGGTGATGGGGATGGAAGAGGAGATCCTTTAGAGAAGGTAGAAGGAGGTTTTACAGGAAAGCCTGACTTGAGCTTAAAAGTCAACCCCCGACAACTTACTTGAACGATGCTCTGCCGCTCCGATAATTCGGCCAGCCAGCAAGGTGAGATGTCGGGAGAAGCTGCAGCTCCCTGCAACTCCCTCAGCTTTTGAAAATGCCTTTCCTGAAGGAAATAAAAATTAAATAAGAAAGTCAGGTGCAACAACCCCCACTATTGTGTAACAACACCCACTTAATGGAGGATATATCTAATGTATGTATATAAGTTGATGCAGGTAATATATATGTAAAAATTTTGTGTAGCGTTGTGTATATATGTATATATGTGTGTTGTGGGTGTATATACATGTATATATGTGTGTAGCGGGGGTATATATATGTATATGTGTGTAGCGGGGGGTATATATATCTATATATGTGTGTAGCGGGGTTATTTATGTATAGTTGTGTAGACGGGGGGGTATATAGAATAAATTGGTGAAGCCGGGTAATATAAATGTGATAATATGTCGTGTAGCGTAGTATCTATATGTGTGTAGCTGGGGTGTATATATGTATATACGTGTGTAGCGGGGTATATATATGTGATTAGCGGAGAAGTATATTAGTGTAGCTGTGTTGTATATATGTATAAAATGTGTGGTAGCTTGGTATATATATGTATTATATGTGTGTATCGAGTAATTTATAATGTGTGATAAGCTGGGGTGTATACAAGTGTAAATATGTGTTAGCGTGGGAATAGATATGATATATATGATAGTGTAGCGTTGGGTTAAATATATGTTATATATGTGTGTAGCGGGGTATAAAATATATATGAGGTGTGTAGCGGGGGTAAAAAAATGTATATTGTGTATCGGGGTAAAATATATATGTAATATATGTGTGTAGCAGGGGTATGATATTATATAAATGTTTAATAAGTGTGTAGCGGGGATATATATATGTATATATGTGTGTAGCGGGGATATATATATGTATATATGTGTGCACTGGGGTATATTGTAGTATTAAATGGAGCTTGTATTGGGGTTATATATAAGTATATATGTGTGAAGGCGGGGTATATAAGAATATATGTGTGTAGCTCAGGTATATATATAAAATAAAATTTTTGTTTGTTGTAGCGGGGAATATATGTATATATGTGTGGGGCAGCATGTCTATAAATATATAAATATAAATAATGAGTGTGTGTGGTGTGGCGGTTGGGTAAGTAAATGATAAGTTACTATGTGTGTTAGCGAGGGTATATAATATGTATATATGTGTGTAGCGTGGTAGGTATATATATTATGTACCTCACCGGCCACTTTATTAGGTACAGCATTGCTAGATAACTGGTTGGACCCCCTTATGCCTTCAGAACTTGCCTCAATTCTTCAGTCGTGGCAAGATTCACCAAGGTGTTCAAACGATGCTCAATTTTGGTACCAATGAGGAAGGGGCCCAAAGAGTGCCTAAAAAATAGTCCCCACACATGCCACCACCACCACCAGCCTGAACCGGTTGATAACAAGGAGGATGGATCCATGCTTCATGTTGTTGACTGCCAAAATCTGACTCCTACCATCGAATGTCGCAGTACAGAAATCGAGACGTCAAATCCTCAGACCAGGCAACGTTTATCCAATCTTCTACCTGTCCAATTTCGATGAGCTGGGCAAATTGGGAGCCTCAGGTTTCCCTGTTCTTAGCCGAAAGGAGGTGGCCCCCGGTGTGGTCTTTCTGCAGATTTAGCCTCATCTGCCACAAAGGTTGGCCGTAACTGTGCGTTCAGAGATGCACTGTCTGCCTACCATGGTTAGTAAACCGGGTGCTATTTGAGTCAACTGTTGCACTTTCTTATCAGCTCGAACCAGTCTGCCCCATTCTTCCTTTGACCCTTGCATCAAACAAGGCATTACCGCCCACAGGACATCCGCTCACTTGATTATTTTTCTTTTTCGGACCATCTCTGTAAACCCTAGAGATGGTTGTGCCGTGAAAATTCCCAGGAGATCATCAGTTTCTCAGAAATACTCAGAACCAGCCTTCTGGACACCAACAACCATGCCACGTTCAAAGGCACTTCAAATCACCTTTCTTCCCCATTACTGATGCTCGGTTTGACGCAGGAGATTGTCTTGACCATGGTCTACATGCCTAAATGCACTGAGTTGCCGCCATGTGATTGGCTGATTAGAAATTAAGTGTTAACGAGCAATTGGACAGGTGTACCTAATAAAGTGGCCGGTGAGTGTATATATGTGTGTAGCATGGGGTATATATATTTATATATGTGTGTAGCAGAGTATATATTTATATATGTGTATAGCTGGAGTATATATATGTATATATGTGTGTAGCGGGGGTATATGTGTATATATGTGTAGCGGGGTATATATAAAGATGTATAAATATGTTTGGTAGCGGGATCAAAATATGATAAATAAGTTTTAAGCGTGTATTTATGTAAGTATTATGCCATGTAGTGGGGTATATATATGTATATATGTGTGAAGCGGGGGTATATATGTATATATGTGTGTAGCGGAGGTAGATATATATGTGTGTAGCGGGGTATATATATGTATATATGTGTGTAGCGGGGGTATATATATATGACTGAGTGTGTGTTGGCGGGGTATTATATGTAATATTATGTGTTAGCAGGGTATATATGTGTGTACATGGGGTAATATACTATTTTATATATGTGTGTAGCGAGTAGTATTAATTATATATGGTGAAAAGCTGGAGTATATAAAATGTATATAATGTTTGTATCTTGTGTATATGTGTTATATATGTTGTAGCGGTGTTAATAAATAGAATATATTGTGTAGTGGGGGTATATATGTATATATGTGTGTAGTGGGGTATATATGTGTGTTAGCGGGGGTACTTAATATTTTATAAAGTGTGTAAGCAAGAGTATATATGATATATGTGTAATCGCTGGTTATATAATATATGAATTATGTGTGTCGCGGGGTATATATATGTATAAAAGTGTGTAGCGGGGTGATATATATGTACAATGTGTGTTAGCGGGGGTATATCTTAATATATAGAAATAATAGTAAATAAATATATATATCTATATAGAAATATAATATATCTATGTACGTGGGGTGTATATATATGTGTGTAGCGGGGGTATATGTATATATGTGTGTAGCGGGGTGTATGTATATGTATATATGTGTGTAGCGGGGGTATATATATATGTATATATGTGTGTAGCGGGGGTATATATATGTATATATGTGTGTAGCGGGGGTATATATGTATATATGTGTGTAGCGGGGGTATATAATAATGAACATGTGATAGTATCGGGTGTGTATAAATAAATGTATAAAAGGTGTGTTCAAGCGGTATATATATGTATATATGTGTGTGTAGTGGGGGAATATATATGTATATATGTGTGTTGCAGGCTATATATATATTTACAAGTGTTTATAAGCGTGGTGTATATATATGTTAAAATATGTTATGTAGCGTGTGGTGTATATATATGGTTAATATGTGTGTTATCGGGGTAAATATATGTATAATATGGTGGTGTGGGGGGAGGTGGGGGGGGGGGCGGGGGGGGGGCGGGGGGTTTATGAGCAGGTTACATGGGGGGTGTGGAGGGGGGGTGGGCGGGGGTATATATATATGTATATATGTGTGTAGCGGAGGTATACATATGCTTATATGTGTGTAGCGGGGGGTATATATATGTATATATGTGTGTAGCGGGGGGTATATATATGTATATATGTGTGTAGCGGGGGTATATATATGTATATATGTGTGTAGCGGGGGGTATATATATGTATATATGTGTGTAGCGGGGGTATATATATGTATATATGTGTGTATCAGGGGTATATATATGTATATATGTGTGTAGCGGGGTGTATGTATATGTATATATGTGGTGGTACCGTTGTTAATATATATGTATAAATGTGTGTGTAGTGGGGTATATATATGTATATGTGTGTGTAGCGAGGGGCTATATATATGTATATTTTTTGAGTGTACGGGGGTATATATATGATAAATGTAGTGTAGGCGTGGAGGTAATATAATGTATATATGTGTGAGCGGGGTATATAATGTTATATTGTTTGTGTAGCGAGGGGCTATATATATGTATATATGTGGAGAAAGCGGGGTGATATAAATGTAGAAATTGTGTTGGTACGGGTGGTTAATATATGTATATGTTTGTGTAGCGGGGGTATATATATGTATAGTAATGTTGTATGCGGGGGGTATAACAAATGTATATATGTGTGTGTAGCGTGGGTATATATATATGTATATGTGTGTGTAGCGAGGGGTATATATATGTATATATGTGTGTAGCGGGAGGTATATATATGTATATATATGTATAGGGGGATATATATAAGTATATATGTGTGTAGCGGGGGTATATATGTATATATGTGTGTAGCGGGGGTATATATATGTATATATGTGTGTAGCAGGGGGTATATATATATGGTGATTATATTTGTGAACCGGGGGGTATATATATGAATATATGTGTGTAGTTGTGGGGTATATATGTATATATGTGTGTAGCGGGGGTATATCAATGTATAATGTGAGTATCCTGTTTGTTCAATCAAGAATACACACTATATATACCTTTTTTTACACACACATACACACAGATATACTCTGTGTGGTACCCACATCACACATATTATACTCTTTTTTACACACACACATACACACATAGATGTACTGCATGTTTTACACAACACATACACACATATACACTCTTTTTTACACACACATACACATATATACTACTTTTGTTACACACCTCATACACTACATATATACTCTTTTTACACACACTACTACACGGACTTTATAGTACTCTCTTCTGTTACACACACATAAACACATAGATATACTCTTTGTATACATACCATCATTCCCAAATATATGACGCTTGTTAAACACAATAAGGTATTGATGAGAGTACTCTTTGTAACAACAACATACAAATATATACGTCCTTGTGACACACCACATACACTCTTATTACTCTTTTTACACACTACATACACACCATTGATTACGCTGTTTGACACGACGACATACACACATATGAGACTCTTTGTACACACATACACACCATAGAGTACGCTGTTTGTACCCACACTTACAACACAGATAGTACTCTTTTTACATCACACAGACACATAGATACGCTTTTTTACTCACACATGACACCATATATACTCGTTTACAACACATACACACATATATACTCTTTTTGAACACACACAGTACACATGATTATACTCCTTTTTCACACACATACACACATATATACTCTTTTACACACACATACACATCAATATATATACTCTGTTATGACATACACATACACAAATATATCCTACTTTTTACACACCCCCACACACACCGACACACAACATATATATAGCCTCCTTTTTTACACACACAGATTACACATATCATAGACTCCCTTTTACACACCACCATACACAAACTAGAGACCTGTACACAAGACAATTCACAGATAACTCGGGTACACACCCAGACACACATAGAGACCTCGTCTTACGACACAACATACACACAGGGATATACTATTGTGCCACACACATGACACACATATTATACACCTTGTACTCAACACATAACACATAACATGACTCTTCGATACCAGAACATACACACTTATATGACTATGTTGTGACACACACACATACCACATAGATGATACGCGGTGTACACACACATACACACATATATACTCTTTGACACTACCGACACTCACAGAACACACATAGATACCTTGTTGTTACTAACACATTCACACACATACACGTTTTCACACGACACCTAACACACATATATACGCGGTTTACACACATACACACATATATACTCCTTTTTACACACACATACACACATATATACTCCTTGTGTACACACACCGATACAACTTTATATACTTCTGTTGTACACACACATACACACATCATATATACATCTTTTAACGAGCACATAGCACACATAGATACTCTTTTTTTACACCACACATAACACGAAGTAAATACTCCTTTGTACACACCACATACCCACCCAGACTATCTTCTTTTTTAACACCAACACATACACGGACAAATATACTCGTTTTTACACACAGAGATGTTCGCTTGTTACCCACAAATACACACAGAGAGACGCTTTTCTACAAACGACAGACACAGACTTACTCTTGTTACCACACACTGACACACATAGATACTCTTGTGTACACACACAGACACACAGATATAGGTCTAGTTTGTTACACACACATACACATATATAGTCTTTTTACACAGACCTACACACATATATACGCCGTTTGTACCACACAATGACACACATATATAGACGCAGGGAAGACCTACACATACACGAAAATGTAGAGACTCATTTTTGTTGACATCACACACACCCACTACAAACACACTAATGATATGACTCTTTTCACACACAGAGCCACACACACACACACCTACCATAATTGTTGATAGGTCGCTTTTGACAAACACTCTACACACAAAAAGAACAAACTACAAACTCGACACCTCACACACACACACACATAAATATATTACGTCGGTTTACACAGCACATACACTTATAGTGCGCGGTTTACACACAGACACACATATATACTCCTTTTTACACACACAGACACACCATTATACTGATTTGTACACACACTTACACACATATATACTCCTTATGTTCCACCACAAACACATATATACTCTTTATACCACCAAATACACTCATTATTATACGCTTGTATACATACACATACAACAAAGGATATACTCTTTTGTCACTTACACACACACATCACACATATATATTATACTCGTACCACACACATATCACACAGATAGACTGCTTTTTACACACAACATACACTGCCATAGTAGACTATTTTTCCGACACACATACACATAATACTCTTTTTACACACTCTACAACACATATATACCTCCTTTTACCACACACATACCCACAATATATACTCTTATTATACATACACATACAACTAAATAATATACTACTTTTTACACAGCACACTCACTTATAATATATAACTCGTTGTACTCACCCTCACACTCATAGATACTCTTTTTCCACACACATACAAATATAGACGCTTTGGACTCACATATACTCAGAGTAATACTTCATTTTTACCACTCTCACCGCACATATTATACTCTTGTTATACATACACATACACATATAGTATACTCATGTGACACACACACAATAAACAAAGTAAATGAACACTTCAACCCAAACCCTTGTCTCCAATAACCCCACACAGCAACTCGACCCAAACACAGAAAACAACTTACTCACCCGCCCATCCAATCCCCCTCCCAAATTGCCCACAGAACTTGACATCCCCAAGACCAGTCCCTCTGGCAGAGAATACCATATCTCCTCACGAGCTCAAATACAGAAAATAATTACCCTTTCTATGTTAATGACGAAACTTACGTTCCCACCAGACCCCCCCCCTGAAAAAAGACTTAGAGGATTCCCCCAGTACTAGAAACAGTCCCTGTGAATAAATAAATCTTGGGAGAGGATCTCTAAATTGACCTATGAAGTATTTAAACATATTTATTAAGTCCCCCCCCCGAATCCGACTTTTTTCCTCTAAACTAAATAACACCCCTTAATCTTAGCAAATATTTCTGGGTATTGCAGTCCGACCCAGCTCCTTTTATTAATTTATTGTATGCCCGCCCTTTGTACCAGTTTTCAAGCTCAACAATGTCATTTCCTTTGCACTGTGCCCCAAAACAGTTTGCACAATAATCCATTTGAGGTCCTAACCAGTGAACTTTGAACTAATGGGAGAAATAAGTTTCTCAATCAGGTTCATCTATGCCGCCTTTTAAAGCATCCCATGAGCCCAATTTGTGCTTTGGCTGTCTGCACTCACTATTGCCTGACACTTCAGGCTGCAACAATTAAGTTACTTCCATCCAGATTCCCAAGTCCTTCCCCATGTCACTTTTACTCCCATTGTTTTTTTCCCATTAACATGTAATCAAGTGTAATGGATTTCGCTTCCCCATGTGCATAACCTTCATTTATCAGTGTTAAACAAAACCTCATCTGCATTTCCCTGCCCATGGCCTTCCAACTTATCCAGACCATTGTAATAACATATTTATCCTCTATTAGTGTTATTACGTTACAGGTAGCTTAGTATCGTCCTGCTAAGAACGCTATTCTACTGGTGTATTCCCTGTGTAAGATCATTAATGGAAAATGTTAAAGAGGATAGTGCCCAATACTGACCCCTTGTGGTACCCCACTAGTAACAGCGATCAGTCTGAGTATGTACCGATAATTACCACCCTTTGTTTTCTATCCAGTGAGTCCAGTTACTTACCCACTTGCACACATTTTCCCCCAGGTCCAAGCATTTTTCCTCATTTTATTTACCAACCTTTTAAGTGGCACCGTATCAAATGCTTTTAGGAAAAAATCTATATATATGACATCCATTGCCTCACCCGATCCATTCCTACGCACTGACTTCCTCATAGAACTGATTAGATTAAGTCTGACAGACCGATCCTTCATAAAACCGATGCTGGAACGGCGTTATACATTTATTTTTCATAGAACCCAGGATAGCATCTCTGAGAAACCTTCAAACATTTTACCTACAACAAGAGGGTTAAAGCTTACTGGCCTATAGTTATCCTTGATCACTTTTTTGACCCCCCTTTTTGAATATTGGCACCACATTTGCTATGCGCCAATCCTTAGGGACATACCCCGTTATTAGACAGTCCATGAATATTAAGAATAGGGGCCTATCTATGACTATATATATGTGTGTGTAGCGGGGGTATATATATATAAATCTGTGTGTAGGGCAGGGGCGTTGCTAGAGTCCCAAAACATCCGGGGCTCGGGCCCTTTGTGGTTTAAGTTTTGCTCAGTAGGGCGGGGTGTTCACGCGTGCATTTTTACGCCCCAAATAACTGCGGCTTCTATCGGGGGGGTCCGGTCACATTCTCCTCCTCCAGCGTACAATACCATCGGATTGTACGCCGAGAAGACGAACATGGTAATTCTAGCCACTCATAGAGAGCGTATTAAAGGTGCAAAAACACCACAAAACGCACCCCGCAATTACCGCCGTTTGAACGACCCTTTGTCCTGGCTCATCAGCTAAAAACGTACGCAACCCTGACGAATGACTGGTATATAAAAAAAATTATATTCAGAACATGCGGGGCGGGACTACCTGAAGTGGCCGCCTTTTATTCGAGCACCCTCAAAGGAAACCTCTCAGCAGCCGGCCAAATCGTCACCTTAAAACCCCCAGTGAGAGGATCAAGCCGTATGAAGACCTTCTGGCACAAACCTGCCCATCTGCTTTGGAGCCCCAAATTGATCCCCCCAGGCAGCCAGAAGATCGACCTTAGATCTCACCCGGCCCCGCCGCATGCCCGCGGCGGCCATCAAAGAACGGGAGAAAGCACAGCCCCGCGCAGCCCTGACAGAGTAGCGTGTGCACCAAGCGCTTCCGCATTCCCACAACAATTTCCCAGACCTTACCCGGCGGTGACCTTGCCTGCACTCCGGCTAGATTCATCTGGCAGAGACCAGGACGAGCTGCGTTGTTATTCCTGCGACCCGCAACTGAGAGGACTTGCATCAAGCGGCAAATCAGGTACCATCGTGGCCCGCAGCACAAACGGCAACCCGGGATCGGGGTGACGCGCTGCTTGAACCACCTCACTTACTAAGCGCGGGCCCTCTGAGAACAGGACCTGCCTGGGAATAAGGCAGCCTTGGCCACACTATTAGGGCAACCCGCCACCAGGCTCTCTCGACGCGCTCAGGCGGACCGTGCCGCTGACCTCCAACACCCACTGTGACAGAGGACAATCGGCCTCGCACTGGCATCCCGCACTAATGCCTCGCTCGCCCCAACCACAGAAGTGCCCGTCACATCGGCCCACGCAGCAGCGACCTGCGTCACTAGAAGAGGCGCTCAGCTCACATCCACCAAGGGCCCAGGACAATCTCGGGCCAGTTAACAGCAGCGGGTGAACCAGCACCGTCGAGACCGGCAGGTGGAGAACTGTTCCCCCCCGTTAATCGGCCCGTCCAAAAAAAGCTAACCCTAATTCCCCCGTACCCACCACTCTCTCCCCGACTCCCCCACTGTGTGACCGCGAGATAGTGGCAGGAAACACAGCCATTTTCCACAAGGAGCTCTGCTGACACAACGCAGAGATTGTGTGGCCGTCCAAAAACATCTGTTAAGGGACTGTTGGTCCCATCTCACCGCAATCACCTGCAGTGAAATTGCAAGTCAACCCCATTCTATCGGCAGACACAGCAGCTCCAGGAGGAACACTGACCTATTTCTCCCGCCCCTCCCCCCATCTTTCCCTCCTAGCCACACAACTTGGCGGGAACAAACTCCACTCTAACGACAACAACAGCCCAATAAGCAAACAGGAGCCTATCACTGAGCTGGACACTTCCCAACCTTTCAAATATCTGTCAATCGCCTGCACAGCGAGGCTCCTCCCATAAAGCTAGGCGAACCGACAATACTCCTCCACTCCCCTGCTCCACAGCAGTAACCTAGCAGTGACAAACCCGATCGCCAGTGCCACCTACTGCACATATCAGGAATCGGCCACTGTACACAGGTTTTCCATCACCAGAAACCAAACTGACCCACAGCACCTTGTGGGGAAGAGGGGGGGTGTAAAACCACGCCTCTCCACCCCCACCTAGCTCCTAAAACCACACAAGTCATCGCAGACCAAAAAGTCCCCCCCCAGGAAACCTTTTCCTGCACAAGCGTCCATGCTTCCGCGCAACCAATTACTTCTGGGCTACTCCTTTACTTAAAAAGCCGATCCTACAGTGACACCTTGTGGACAGTTAGAGAATTAAAAAAAAAAAAAAAAAAAAAAAAAAAAAAAAAAAAAGAAAAAAAAAAAAAAAAAAAATCTCCTGTAAATCTACTCTACCTGAATGCAACCCATCCGGTTCATTGAAAACCCGTCAGTGGTGCACCACATCATTAGAGCAAACTTCCATTTATGTATCCGAATTATTGTGCCAAGGATCCAGCAGTACCTAACAATCACAATCTCCTGTTACTGTAATATCTCCCAACCTACCTTCTTCCATGAGGAAGTAAAAAATCAACTCCGTAAGACCTAAGGGGTCTGAAACAAAACGCCCGCGGACGGCCCTATCTCTCTCCTCTCCTTTCGCCCATAATGGACAAATTTCTACACAACCCCTACCTCCGACTAACGCAATGACAATAAGAGACTTTCTCAAAATCCACCTACATCTCCATCTGTCGTAACAAGAGGCCTAGGCGTCAAAGACAAAACATGTGCGAAACCTAACCCTTCCAAGTTTTCCCAGCAGCAGAGTGGTCAAACAGCTCCTCCACCCACCACTGATGTCCACGCCACCGGCAATCCTATCTCCCCCCGACAAGCCCGGCAACCACTCAACATCGTAAAACCGTCCAGGGCTGCTGCTAATGGCGCAGTAGTCTGTCCCGTCTTATGACACCGTACTTCGATAAGCGAATCGATATGATTCAGGCCTCTGTCAACTCCGCACTGGCGCAGAATAACCGCCAACGGCCCAGAGGATTGTAGATCTCGAGACACGAGTAGCCTCATGGAGAAACTAACGTCCACCGCCACTGAAACACGACAACTCACAAAAATTTCAAAACTCAACCATTATCATCGCGACAAATTGGAGGATCTCGAAACCGCGAACGACGCAAACACCAACGCTTTGTTGGGGTGCCGGAAACTGAGCACCGGACGCACTTCCTCTTACCTGGCCAAGGACTTAGAATCACCTACAACTAGAACTTACCGCCGGACCCCCTCTACATGAAAGTAGCAATCGTCGGGGCCCCACCTCGGAGGGAGAGAGATGGCATTACCGCTCAAGTCATAGCAAGATACGCTAACAGGACTGTGAAGGAGAAGTGCTGAAATGCTTACCCAACCAACCGCTCTCTCACAGTGGACGGGAACACTATTCTTATCTTCCCAGGACTTCTCTGCCAACAGTTACCTCTAAACGAAAGGCCTTCAACCCCTCTAAGCCGTCAACTTTACGAGCGCAACATCCGCTATCAGCTCCTCAATCCAGCCCGCTTGCGGTAACCGAACCAATGGCAAAACGAGCATCTTTGTACAACCCTGAAGACGCCCGCCAGTCCCTGATTCACACGAACCGGACTAACCGCGTATCCAGACGCACTACTAAATCGGACCCGACCAAACCTTCCTCGACTGTTAATATGCAACATATGCAATGTTTGTTGTTTACCTCTGCCTTCTCCTTTTCCTTCCTCCTTCCCCTAGTTATTTCATCTTGCCTGGTAAATCTGCCTACCCCTTAGTGGGTGGAGCGTCTGGCCGCCTAAGAGAGCTCCACACCGAGGATGTCCGCTGCACGTCTGGACAGGGGACCCACTCCTTCATTTGAACTACGTCCAAAGACACCCACAGCTACCACCACCGGAGTAGGATGAGTCCAACCCCTTTCCACAGTGGCAGCCCCACACCCACACGAACAAACCTCTTCCGCTTTGTACGTGGAAAAAGTGGTCTGGGCTCAACACACCAATCAAACGCAAAAAATTATAACTCACCTAAGGATCATGGGGCACACATTATCTTCCTTCAGGAGACACACTGGAAGTTGAGATGATAGGGGATGCTTAAAAGCTTTTCTCTGGCTGGAAGTTGTCATATTCCGCACATCTCACTCCTCAAAATCACTGTCGAGGGTGGATATCCTATTTTCAAATACTCTTTCCCCCAATAATCTACGACTCATATGGCAGATCCCTCGGGACGTCTTCCTCTACTTAATGCCACCATAATGACACACACTATTCCCTTCTAAATATCTATCCCCCAACCAGCCCAATACTGACCTTCTACTCCTCCCTATACAACTTCTGCCGGGGAAACAATTGCCACACAACTTATTATATGGAGTTTATTTCAACCTGACACTGCAACCAAACATGGATAGAACAACTTCAAAACCACCCAAGACCTACCAGCGCAAGTCTGTGGTCCTCTCCCTCAGAACCACGTCTCCCTAAGTGACCACTGGGGCGCACTCATAACAACAAACCTCTCCTTCCAGATACTACAATTCCGATCCGCGGTACACAAACGATAGGCCATTCAAGAATTGACCTTTTTTCTAACACCGTGCTATAAAACAAAAGCTTTCCAATCTATACAAAAGGCCACTAAAATAAAACATAATAAATTCTCCGACCTGCCCTCGGTGACGTTTGACCTAAAAGCAAGTACCAAAACCCCACCTCCTTTAACTGGAGATTTTCCATTCATATCTGATCCACTCAAATGATTTTAAAACTACCTCACAACAGCCATTGTCTAATTTCCAGATGACAATATATGACCACTTAGGGACATTGGCACTTAATTGGCAACCTCAAAAGCAGTAGATGCGAGGGGCCATATAATCTCCTACAATGCCTTCAAAAGAAAGGAAACACATAAAAACATTTTCCAGTCTCACACGCAAGATCTTACACTAGCCCATAGAGAATACATGACTAGGACCCACACCAGGAAAACAAAAGAACAAATAAACCTCTACTAAATCATTATTATAGAGCTTCCTGCAAGGACAAGCAAAATGGGGAATAGAGCCCAGAAAAATAGAATCTTCAGGAGGGGGAATAGAGTGGATCCTTGTTAGCAAATGCAGGAAAATCAGCCCAGCCCAAATCCCATATTTTGAATCTACAAGACCCAAACACCCAAACACCCTCCACGGATACTAGAAATATCAAACGTATATCACCCAGTACTTCACAGACTTCAACAAATGAGCGCCCATGACTCTAATGGAAACACCTGGACCCTCTAAATAGGGTTAAAGTTAGCCACTGGCATGTGCCTTAGATGACGAGACACACCCTGGACAACACGTCACGGAAATCGAGGTCCAACACTCGCTCGCCCGCCTTCCCCCACCACAAAAACGCCGGGCCCGGCACGGTTTGCCATCAGAAAATTACAACACTCTTGAAACCCAGTATAATCACTCCCCTAAACCACGCACAAACATTAACACAAAATACCAAAGGTAACATAAATCCCACACGAATTCTACGAGTCTCGAACGATACACTTCCCGAAGCCACATAGAAGACCCCAACTTTACCCCAATCATACCGTCCCATGATCCCTTCACAACCAAGACTCACAAAAATTTAACCAAAATATTAGCAGACCGGCTACAAGCAATATATAGGCCCCCTATTAACATCTCACAGCTAGGATTTTTACATAACAAACACTCCACTTAGGCATCCGAACAGCAATCGCAACACCACGACCCCAATTGCAAGACCGCCAACGCCCCTTTCTTCTATTTGCTGAGCCTCGTTGGCCGAAAAGGAGCTTCGACTCCGTTAACAAGGAAATTCCTCAACACCACCCTACGCCTCCGTGGATTAGAAATACCCTTCCTTGACTTCCTACAACCAATTCCAAGACCAATTTCCCGCCACTGCCCATACAGTGAATGGCCTCAATTCTAATCAATCCCGATCCAGAGAGGCACGCGTCAAGAGATGCCCACTCCTCCCCCCCTCCCTTTTCAACTTGTCAATAGACCCCTTAATCGTCGCCTTGAGCCGTGACCTCCATTTCCATGGCATCCGACTGGGCTCCCAAGAAAATAACTATCGCGCATTTGCGGACCGACATAATGTCAATACATTTCCAACCCAGTCAACTGTCTGCCCAACATCCTCCGCAGATATTCAAAAAATGGAGGGTTTAACCTTCTTTAAAGGTAATGAACAAAAATCTGAAGGCTCTACTTCTTTCAAAATGGGAAACCTTCGCCCTTCCTGGACGGCGAACTTCCCATTCAATGGCAAAAAGACACCCTCACATACTTAGGGTTACAAATCACTAAAAGCCCGAAGCTCAATATACTCGCAAACATCAAGCCGTTTTATATTCCGTCTCCCTGGAAGCACACTTTAGCACCTGGAAAAATCTCACACTTTCCCCCCTGGGGAAGAGCCAATCTAATCAAACTTATTATATTCCCCAAACTTTTTATATAATACCCAATCGATCCCTCTATAACCCACACCCAAAGACCTGCGGTGGCTCAACTCATGTTTGCCAGAGATTCTTATGGGAACGACGACCGCAACCTAGAGTCGCCCTGAAATGTTCTGCTGTCACCACAATAAGAATGGGGCATGTAATTTTCCTCAGCTCCAACTCTATAACTTAGCAACCCAGCTCAGAGTATATTTGGGTACTGGCTGCTAAACACCTCAGTTACACCAATATTAACTTAGACCGGCAATTAACGCTAAACATATCTCTTGTTAGCTTATTGCATCTGACCATGTCCCTGACATACCAACACACCTCAAATCAAACCCTCTCATAATATACAGCCTGGAAGGCATGGACCAAAGCAAGACAACATCAGGACTTAACCACCAATACCACTTTATCCCCCTTAACGGGGAATCATCTTTCCAGGCGGTGCGTGTGCACATGGCAGATTCCTCCTTCTGGCAGCAGGGAGGATTGGGCAAGTAGGTGACCTTCTAGAACCCCTGACACAAAAAAGCCTATTCACTTTAACGAAGCCAAACTGATAGTAACCCCCTGATTGATACCAATATCCATTTTATTCAACTTACAATCTTGCAGCTATCATGCACAAAGTCGTCAAACACCATACGGAACGTGGACGGGAAGAACCCTTTTGAGCACTAACACACTGCCCACGACACATATCAAGAGGTCCAGATCACACGATAACTACACTCTCAAACGATCGCCACTAGACTACGCCTCCAAAGAAATAAGGGCTATCTGTGTGGTCCCAATCAATAGACTCGATCTCTCCATGAAGAGTATCCTCACCTCTCTAACATTGGCAAATGAAAATTTATCCCCTCCCAATTCCTACAGGAAATGGCATATCGCATAGCCCATAGGGCATATAATTCCCCACACAGGGGATATATCATAATGGCGGCAACCTACATCCACACACACATTTCCCAAGTGACTCTCTCCCTCCCTAAGCTGACCTCCATCAATAGCCTTTGTGGTCATGCCCTCCATTGGTAGATACTGGTCCCTGGTTCGCTCTTTTGTGACTACCCATCCACTCCCTTTCCTTGTCCTGAACTCACCTGAATGGTAAACATATTTGGCATCCTCCCTACCGATCCCCCAGCCTCCTTGGACACCAAAAGAAATTGCTATACTATATATCCGCATGCTGCACAGAAAATCCTACAGCAATGCTGGAACCATCCCTCCCCACACCGACGCAGCAAATTATTCTTAGAAAAACTTATCTCATCTTATTCCTGTATGGACTGGGGTAGACACTTCTCTAATATAAAGAACAAAAAGGCAAACAATTCTATCAATTAAGGATAAGAATTTTATTGTTCTACTCCCAGCACATATTCGAACAAAAACTCAAACGACAATTTCGATTCACAATGCCTCACCACTTGTAATTCTACTTGGATACCCAAATTTGCAGTGAATGAACCCTAACAGTAACCACTTCCATCCCTCAGAACATGTGGTGCTTGTCATCATACTAAAAGTGATAGTGGATCACTCACTCTCTGATGGTTGTGCCAGGCGCTCCTTCCCCCCCCCCGGGCCCCCTTCCCCTCTTTTCCCCAACCCCTCCTCTCCATGTTATTAAATTGTTCTCCTCAACTCAACCGATGCCGCTTTTGAATGCGATTAAGAGACCCGGAACACTAACCTCCACCTTAGAGCACCACCGAAGCGCCAAGCGGTAATGCAACGTTTGCTAAAACCATAACCAGGTTGACTTTCTGGGGTCGCACCATTGGGCGACATCGGTCCTATCTCCCCCCCCTGCCTCACTTGCGTTACCCATATTCGTACCATACAACTTTACCTTCATAAAATAATTTGTTGCATGCCTCCTCCGTTTACAGGTTACGCATACCAAAGGTAGTTAATAATTTACATGCGAAACCCAGGCTGCTGGTTATGTACGACTTTTCTGTTTGTCATATTAGGACTGATAGTTGTCATATCAACACTGTATAACCACTGTCAATACAACTTTCTCTTCACTGTACTTAATATGAACATGTTGTAAGAAGGGGAGAAATAGATTGCCCCACTGTATTGTTTTTAATTTTCTACAAAATTCCTTAATAAAAACATGTTGGAAAAAAAAAAATTATATTCAGATATAATTCATCATCAGGCTGTAGTTTACATGTGTAAAGGACAGAACAGGCAGGATTATGTTTAGTGACGCAAATGGGGCAATATTGTGGATATGTGTGTTTATACACATAAACACATATATACAGTACATACACATTCACATACACATGTACACACATATGCATGCACACACATACACACACACATATATATATATATACACATATACACAAATACAAATATATATATATATATATATATACACACACATGCATACATATATATATACACACACACACATGCACACATATATATATACACACACACACATGCACACATATATATATACACACACATGCACACATACACATATACACATACATGCATACATACACTCACCGGCCACTTTATTAGGTACACCATGCTAGTAACGGGTTGGACCCCCTTTTGCCTTCAGAACTGCCTCAATTCTTCGTGGCATAGATTCCACAAGGTGTTTGCATCGATGCTCATTTGGTACCAAGGGGCCCAAAGAGTGCCAAGAAAATATTCCCCACAACCATGACACCACCACCACCAGCCTGAACCGTTGATACAAGGCAGGATGGATCCATGCTTTCATGTTGTTGACGCCAAATTCTGACCCTACCATCCGAATGTCGCAGTAGAAATCGAGACTCATCAGACCAGGCAACGTTTTTCCAATCTTCTACTGTCCAATTTCGATGAGCTTGGGCAAATTGGAGCCTCAGTTTCCTGTTCTTAGCTGAAAGGAGTGGCACCCGGTGTGGTCTTCTGCTGCTGTAGCCCATCTGCCTCAAAGTTGGCCGTACTGTGCGTTCAGAGATGCTCTTCTGCCTACCTTGGTTGTAAACGGGTTGGCTATTTGAGTCACTGTTGCCTTTCTATCAGCTCGAACCAGTCTCCCCATTTCTCCTTTGACCGCGGGCATCAACAAGGCATTTCCGCCCACAGGACTGCCGCTCACTGGATGTTTTTTTCTTTTTCGGACCATTCTCTGTAAACCCTAGAGATGGTTGTGCGTGAAAATCCCAGGAGATCAGCAGTTTCTGAAATACTCAGACCAGCCCTTCGGGCACCAACAACCATGCCACGTTCAAAGGCACTCAAATCACCTTTCTTCCCCATACTGATGCTCGGTTTGAACTGCAGGAGATTGTCTTGACCATGTCAACATGCATAAATGCACAGAGTAGCAGCCATGTGAATGGCTGATTAGAAAATAAGTGTTAACGAGCAGTTGGACAGGTGTACCTAATAAAGTGGCCGGTGAGTGTATATACACATATACACAAACATATATACACACATGCATACACACAAACATATATACACACATACATACACACAAACTGTCACGTACACGCTCACCAGCACGTGACTGGGGGGCCACTGCAATGGGGTAGACTTATATCCACTCGAGCTCACCTCTCACTCAGGTAGCAAATCAAGCATAAATCGTACCACAAGACAGTTCCAGCCCCCCTCCAAAAATACACGCTGCCACCACCTTCCTTCAATACTCAAAAAGGAATCAGCCGGAAGGAATCTGATTCCTACCAGATATTCAAAAAACACACGTAAAAATGCTTATCTCACTGCTCTGAAGCAGCTACAAAAGAAAAATACACTTCTTCAAGGAAATGGGTCGGTGCAACAACAAGAACTTCCGAATTAGGGGTAACTTTAATTTAAAAATGATTTTCAGTGCTTACATAAACAAAATATGATAACAATAACAATGACACACATCAATACAGTTATGAAAATAAAAGGATAAATGCATAGAAAGGTTTCACACTTACAGATGTTTCAGATCAGGTCCCGGGGAAGGAAGGAACATGGACACAGCTTCAATAAAGAATTGATCCCCACGCTATGACACAGACTAGAGGTTGGCCTGGGGCTTTATACCTGTCCAGGCTTTCTCCTCCTTCTCATAACTGCCTACTCTCTTACTGGTGGGCATTATGATGAGGAGGCGTGTATACAGAATTGTCGGATGAGGGTTATTGCATACTATTTCCACAAAGGGGCAATCACGGACTGCGCTTCTGCTGGGGCAGATCAATTAAGAGTTTTATTGTGGAGGGGTCATAGTTTATCAGGTTTATCAGGTATCCAGGACAGCTGCATATACAATCCTGGGCCATAAGCGCAATAAACCCATGGTATCTAAACATTTCCATACTTAAACAGTCAAAGGGCTGGGGGGGGGGTGAGATTCTGCAGACCCAGCCTAGGAATTCCAACACAGAGGGGGATGATGGCTCACAAACTGAGCTGCAGGATTTTCTGGACTTCACAATTTAAGCAATGGTTTAATGAACAACTCAGAAAACATTTAATTTTCAATGTTTTACATAACACCTCCCCCTTTTGGAGTGGGCGTGGGGGATTGGCTCACCTGCCATCTCCTGAGCCCGCCTCCGTACTGCCCTGGCGCGAGAGACCATCTGCATTACAATGTTCAATGCCCTTTTTGTGTTGTACAGTAAAATCATATTGCTGCAGCACCAGGCTCCACCTGAGCAGCTTGCCATTGTCGCCAGCCACTCGGTTGAGCCAGGTGAGCGGGTTATGGTCGGTGACCACCGTAAAGTTGCGCCCATATAGGTAGGGTTGTAGTTTCTTTAAGGCCCATACGATTGCCAAACACTCCTTCTCAATTGTAGCATAAGAGACCTCCCTTGGCAGGAGCTTCCTGCTCAGGTACAGAACTGGGTGCTCCTCCCCCTTTTGATTCACCTGACTGAGGACCGCACCTAGCCCATAAGTGCTGGCGTCAGTTTGGACCACGAACCTACGGGAGAAGTCCGGAGCCTGGAGGACAGGTGAGCTGGCCAAGGCAGCCTTTAGTGCGTTAAGGGCCTGCTCACATTGGGGGGTCCAAGAGACAATTTGGGGAAGTTTTTTCTTGGTGAGGTCAGTTAGGGGCTTGGCCAGGGCACTGTAGTTTGGCACAAACTTCCTATAGTAGCCAGCTGTACCTAGGAAGGACATCACCTGTTTTTTAGTTTTGGGAGTGGGCCAGGCTGTAATCGCCTCTGTCTTTTCCTGGTCAGGCCTTAGCATTCCACCCCCCACACGGTGTCCCAAATAGTGTACCTCAGCCATGGCTATCTGACACTTCCCTGGCTTAATGGTCAGACCTGCAGATTTGAGCCTCTCTAGGACTTGGGACAGATGGGTAAGGTGCTCCTCCCAGGAATTGCTAAAGATGGCTATATCATCCAGATATGCAACGGAGAACTCATCACATCCCTCAAGTAGCTGATTGACCAGGCGCTGAAATGTGGCAGGGGCATTTTTCATACCGAAGGGCATGACTAAAAATTCGTCCAGCCCAGATGGGGTTATGAAGGCCGACCTTTCCTGGGCTTCCTTTGTCAGGGGGATCTGCCACTATCCCCTGCTCAGGTCCATGATGGTGAGGTAGGAGGCACCGGCCAGCTGATCTAACAGCTCATCTATCCTGGGCATGGGATAGGCATCAAAGACTGTGATGCAATTTAACCTCCTATAATCCACACAGAACCTTGTCGTTCGATCCTTCTTTGGGACAAGAACCACTGGTGAGGCCCAGGCACTCTGGGATTTTTGTATGACCCCTAAGGCCAACATCTCTTCTATTTGCCCCCTCATGTTGCCTTTCACCTCTGCTGAAACCCGATAAGCAGGTTGCCTAATGGGGGAGTGAGTGCCAGTGTCCACATGGTGGATGGCTAACTGAGTTCTCCCTGGCCTACTTGTAAAGGTGTTCCGAGAGGCCATCAGTACTTGGTGAAGCTCAGACCTCTGCGTGTGGGTTAACTGAGGGTTAAATTGGGCTGCCTCAAGTGTGTCTGTGTCCTGTGTTTCGGCTAAGAGATCTACTAGGACATCCTTTTCCCCCTCCTCGGGCATACTGCACACAGGCAGAACACAGGGCTCCCTGGAGTGATGTGCTTTTAACATGTTGACATGGAACACCTTCTGCCGCTTGTCATCCAGGGACACTACATAGTTAACATCATTGAGACGTTTATGCACCGTGTAGGGGCCTTCCCATGCAGCCTGTAACTTGTTCTGCAGCATGGGGACCAGTACCCAAACCTCCTGCCCTGCTTCATACGTTCGTTGCCGGGCATTACGGTCATACCATAGTTTCTGCTTGGCCTGGGTTTGTGTAAGGTTGTCATGCACAACACTGCTAAGTGCCTGCATCTTGTCCCTGAGTTTTATGACGTACTCCACCACAGAGACTTCTGGGGTCTCCAGCTTACCCTCCCAGGACTCTCTGATCAAATCCAGGGGCCCCCTCACTCTTCTACCATAAAGGAGTTCAAATGGGGAAAATCCTGTTGGGCACCTCCCAATAGGTGAACAGCAGATGGGGTAGATAACGCTCCCAATCTCGGCCTTGGGTCTCCACTAGCATTTTGAGCATCTGCTTTAATGTCCCATTAAAACGCTCACACAACCCATTGGTCTGTGGGTGATAGGGAGTGGCGGTCAGGTGCTGCACCTGCATTTTCTTGCAGAGGCTCTGCATTAGGTTGGACATAAACTGAGTCCCCTGATCAGTTAACATCTCCCGAGGAAACCCAACACGTGAAAACACAGATAACAGGGCATCAGCAACCTTGTCTGCCCGTATAGAGGACATGGCCACAGCCTCTGGATATCGGGTGGCATAGTCAACTACTGTCAGAATGAAGCGCTTCCCAGAACTGCTGGGGACGGCAAGCGGACCTATGATATCCACCGCCACTCTTTGGAAAGGCTCATCAATGATTGGTAAGGGGATCAATGGAGCCTTGGAAGCATTCCCCGCTTTACCTACCCGCTGGCAGACCATGCATGAACGACAGTAGTTGGCTATGTCAGTCCCCATATTTGGCCAATAAAAATTATGAATTAACCGAGCTTTGGTTTTGTGTATGCCCAAATGCCCGGCTAAAGGAATCTCATGAGCGACCTTCAATAGTTGTTCCCTGAATGGGTATGGAACCACCAGTCGCTTCTCAGATTCCCACAGTTGGTGTGGGTCAGCCACAGTCTCTGTGTACAGCTTGCCCTGCTCCCAGTACACCCTTTCATTGCTGGACTCAGGGGGGAGGATTATCTGCCAGCCCCCTTAGCTTATCTAAGCTGGGATCGGACAGGAGAGCTGCCTGAAAGCCATAGCTATCAGGTTGCACATCACTTGCAGAGGGGGAGTCAGCAGCAGATGCTGGGCTCTCTGTGCTGGCTGCAGCGTGTGACCCCTCCTCAGCAGTAGATGCTGTTGGTGAGAGAGAAGCAGGTACACAGGTCTGAGGCTTACAAACAGTTTGACTGCGAGTTATAGCTGCAACATATAAGCTGTTATCAACATTTACATTCACATTACCCACAGCGGGGACATTGTCCAGTGGTGCACCTACGGCGACAGTTTCATCCACATCAGGGCGTTCCCCTGATTTTGTGCACTGGTCCTGTGGGGAACCACATATCGGGGTGGCCTCCAGTGGGGGGACAGGGACATAATTAATCTCCATCTCCCCCAAATCTGTACCTAATAAAACATTAGCGGGAATAGAGTCAGAGATTCCCACTTCTCTCATTCCTCTGCCTGCTCCCCAATCCAGATAAACACGGGCCATGGGGACAGCAGAGCTGAATCCTCCAAATCCAGTCAGGGACATTGTCTTTCCAGTAAGGATGTCCTCAGAGTTCACCAATTCCGGACGCACCACAGTCACCTCTGCACCACTGTCCTTGAAGCCCACGGTAACCTTGTTGCCCACGGTCACAGGTTGTAAATTGCGCTGCTTCTTCCCTTCAGCCCAAGCCACAAGGTAGATAGAGGGCCCTGCCCCGGGAGATTTCGTAGGCGTAGGGGCACTCTTCCTCTTGTCGGGACATGTGGCACTAACATGCCCCACTTTCTTACAGATGAAGCATTTGCGCGGGTCAGTGACTGGGTAGGTGGGTCTTGGGGCCCCAGGAGGATAACCAGTAGGGGGGGCCCAGATGGTCGATGGGGAGGGAGGAAGGGATCTCCAGCCGGCTTACCTCTCCTCCAGGTGGACTCAGGCGTTCTCCGGGCTTCTGGCATCCTGTTGGTAACATAGGAGTCTGCCAGGTCAGCCGCTTCTTTGGACGTCTTGGGCTTCCAGTCACAGACAAACTGACGAACATCAGCAGGACAGATATGGAGAAGCTGCTCCTTGATCATGAGATTCAACAGGTCGTCAAAGCTGGAAACAGAGAGTCCTTCTACCCACTGCTTGCAGGTGGCACTTAAGCTGCTCTCCACATCCGTGTAGCTGTCAGTGGGGCCTTTCTGCAGACTCCGAAATTTCCTGCAATACACCTCCGGAGTGAGGTGATAATTCAGGCCAGAGCTCTCTTTATGGCGTCATAGTCCCCGTCTTGCTCTGGTAGGAGGTCCGAAAAAACCTCCAAGGCTTTTCCCCTAAGTCCTGGGGTCAGATATCGTGCCCACTCCTCTTTGGGCAGATGATATTGTCTGCAAGTCTTTTCAAATCCTCGTAGGAAAACATCTAAGTCCCCATTCTTTTCCATCACAGGAAAGTGTTCTAGTCGGGGTTTCAAAGGGTTTGTATCCTGGGCATGAGGCCGTGGCAAAGCCTCACCCCTTTCAAGTCGTGCCAGCTGTAGCTTGAGGTCCCTCTCAGCTTGACGCTCGGCCGCCTCTCGCTCTCTCTCAGCTTGACGCTCGGCCGCCTCTCGCTCTCTCTCAGCTTGACGCTCAGCCGCCTCTTGCTCTCTCACGGCCTGACGTTCCGCAGCCTCTCTCTCTGCTTGTTGGAATTGCAGGATAAATTGTAGGTGCACATTAGGGTCACAAGCGCCAAGTTGCTGCAAAGCCATGCCCAGAGCAGAGTCCACGCCTCCCTGAGAACTGCCGCTGCGGGGGTCCTCAGGAGAAATTACTTCAGGCGCAAATTCCACCAATGGGACCTGTGCGTTGTCAGTTTCGTTCTCTGACGCCGTGTCCAGCTGCTGTAAATCTTGCTCCACGAGCTCACGAATCAGCTGAACCTTCGTTTTCGCAGACGTATTAATATCTCTCTCCTCCCATAGGCTGATGAGATATTCTTTACTTTGCTTCTTATACAGGGCTGCCATCTTACAAAGCACCATTTGCCAAATAAAAGATAGAAAAGATAAAAAGGGAGGGGAAACTGATTGATGTGTATGTCAAATAAGTAAGCACTGCGTTAGTTCTTGTAAGACTGGTGTAATATTCACAGAGATACAGCCAGTCTTTTAGTGCAGGGAATAATTTCTTAAACCAAGCACTAATGCTGCAATAAAAAGAAAAATATCCCACCGCTCTGCCACCAATTTGTCACGTACACGCTCACCAGCACGTGACTGGGGTGCCACTGCAATGGGGTAGACTTATATCCACTCGAGCTCACCTCTCACTCAGGTAGCAAACCAAGCATAAATCGTACCACAAGACAGTTCCAGCCCCCCTCCAAAAATACACGCTGCCACCACCTTCCTTCAATACTCAAAAAGGAATCAGCCGGAAGGAATCTGATTCCTACCAGATATTCAAAAAACACACGTAAAAATGCTTATCTCACTGCTCTGAAGCAGCTACAAAAGAAAAATACACTTCTTCAAGGAAATGGGTCGGTGCAACAACAAGAACTTCCGAATTAGGGGTAACTTTAATTTAAAAATGATTTTCAGTGCTTACATAAACAAAATATGATAACAATAACAATGACACACATCAATACAGTTATGAAAATAAAAGGATAAATGCATAGAAAGGTTTCACACTTACAGATGTTTCAGATCAGGTCCCGGGGGAAGGAAGGAACATGGGACACAGCTTCAATAAAGAATTGACCCCCACGCTATGACACAGACTAGAGGTTGGCCTGGGGCTTTATACCTGTCCAGGCTTTCTCCTCCTTCTCATAACTGCCTACTCTCTTACTGGTGGGCAAATTTTGATGAGGAGGCGTGTATACAGAATTGTCGGATGAGGTTATTGCATACTATTTCCACAAGGGGGCACTCACGGACTGCGCTTCTGCTGGGGCAGATCAATTAAGAGTTTTATTGTGGAGGGGTCATAGTTTATCAGGTTTATCAGGTATCCAGGACAGCTGCATATACAATCCTGGGCCATAAGCGCTATAAACACATGGTAGCTAAACGTTTCCATACTTCTACAGTCCAAGGGATGGGGGGGGGGGGGTGAGATTCTGCAGACCCAGCCTAGGAATTCCCACAAGAGGGGGATGATGGCTCACAATCTGAGCTGCAGGATTTTCTGGACTTCACAATTTTAAGCAATGGTTTAATGAACAACTCAGAATACATATAATTTTCAATGTTTTACATAACACAAACATATATACACACACATGCATACACAAATACACATATATACACACACATGCATATATATATTTTAAGTACAATTCATATTTATGAAGATTATGTGGTGTTCCCCTTATTATACTATTTAGCACTGGTCTCTGCAGTGAGGCTACTCACTCACTTGAGACCTCCCTGGGCACCTGTGGATGATGATGCTGCTGCTGTTGTCTCCAAGGCTGAGTAGTTGCATGGTCCAGGACCCGGCAGCAGCACAGCAGGGGGCGGAGCTCCTCACTCACTGCTTCCTGGCTGCCGGGCTCTCGTGCTCAGTGCGGCTGCAGCACAGGAAGTCCTGACAGTCAGGAGCCACAGTGAGTGACAGGCGCCCCCTCCTCCCTGCTAAACACCGGTAACTGGTGCAGTCGCTCTCCCTCTGCCTCCCTGCACTGAATAATGGCTCTGAGCTGTGTGTTTAGAGGATTCACATACAGCTCAGGAGATCGTCGGAGCTGCAGGCACATAGCAGCTGCCTACAACCCGACGGGCTGAGATTCGGGGCACAGGCAGGATTGTTCGGGGCTTGTGCCCCGAATAAACTAGCCTAGCGACGCCCCTGGTGTAGGGGGGGACGCTGTGTGTATTCTTCTGCCTGGGATCTTCCTGATGGAGCCGAGGCCTGAAAGGGAAGAAGCAGGAGACTGCGCCTCAGATGTGAGAGCTGCCTAACCCGCCCATAGCAACCAGAGCCCATAGCAACCAATCAGAGCCCATAGCAACCAATCACAACACAGCTTTCATTTCTCATACTGCTCGGGGAAAATGAAAGCAGAGCTCTGATTGGTGGATATGGGCTCTGATTGGTCACTATGGGCTCTAAACTGCTCCCTGGACAATAATGGATCCCATACAGAACCACTACCTGTACAATAATGGATCCCAGCCAGAACCACTAGATGTACAATAATGGATCCCAGCCAGAACCACTGCCTGTACAATGATGGATCCCAGCCAGAACCACTACCTATACAATAATGGATCCTAGCCAGAACCACTCCCTGTACAATAATGGATCCTAGACAGAACCACTACTTGTACAATAATGGAGCCCAGCCAGAACCACTACCTATACAATAATGGATCCCAGCAAGAACCACTACCTATACAATAATGGATCCCAGCCAGAACCACTACCTGTACAATAATGGATCCCAGACAGAACCACTAGCTGTACAATAATATATCCCAGCCAGAACCGCTACCTGTGGAATAATGGATCCCAGCCAGAACCACTACCTGTACAATAATGGATCCCAGCCAGAACCACTACCTGTACAATAATGGATCCCAGCCAGAACCGCTACCTGTACAATAATGGATCCCAGCCAGAACCACTACCTGTACAATAATGGATCCCAGCCAGAACCACTACCTGTACAATAATGGATCCCAGCCAGAACCACTACCTGTACAATAATGGATCCCAGCCAGAACCACTACCTGTACAATAATGGATCCCAGCCAGAACCACTACCTGTACAATAATGGATCCCAGCCAGAACCACTACCTGTACAATAATGGATCCCAGCCAGAACCACTACCTGTACAATAATGGATCCCAGCCAGAACCACTACCTGTACAATAATGGATCCCAGCCAGAACCACTACCTGTACAATAATGGATCCCAGCCAGAACCACTACCTGTACAATAATGGATCCCAGCCAGAACCGCTACCTGTACAATAATGGATCCCAGCCAGAACCGCTACCTGTACAATAATGGATCCCAGCCAGAACCACTACCTGTACAATAATGGATCCCAGCCAGAACCACTACCTGTACAATAACAGATCCCAGCCAGAACCACTCCCTGTACAATAATGGATACCAGCCAGAACCACTACTTGTACAATAATGGACCCTAGCCAGAACACCTACCTGTACAATAATGGAGCCCAGCCAGAACCACTACCTGTACAATAATGGATCCCAGCCAGAACCACTACCTGTACAATAATGGATCCCAGCCAGAACCACTACCTGTACAATAATGGATCCCAGCCAGAACCACTACCTGTACAATAATGGATCCCAGCCAGAACCACTACCTGTACAATAATGGATCCCAGCCAGAACCACTACCTGTACAATAACGGATCCAGGCCAGAACCACTACCTGTACAATGATGGATCCCAACCAGAACCACTACCTGTACAATAATAGATCCCAGCCAGAACCACTACCTGTACAATAATGGATCCCAGCCAGAACCACTACCTGTACAATAATGGATCCAGGCCAGAACCACTACCTGTAGAATAATGGATCCCAGACAGAACCGCTACCTGTACAATGACGGATCCCAGCCAGAACCACTACCTGTACAATAATGGATCCCAGACAGAACCACTACCTGTACAACAATAGATCCCAGCCAGAAACACTACCTGTACAAGAATAGATCCCAGCCAGAAACACTACCTGTACAATAATGGATCCCAGCCAGAACCACTACCTGTACAACAATAGAGCCCAGCCAGAACCACTACTTGTACAATAATAGATCCCAGCCAGGACCGCTACCTGTACAATAATAGATCCCAGCCAGAACCGCTACCTGCACAATAATGGATCCTAGCCAGAACCACTACCTGTACAATAATGGATCCCAGCCAGAACCACTACCTGTACAATAACGGATCCCAGCCAGAACCACTGCCTGTACAATAATAGATCCCAGCCAGAACCGCTACCTGTACAATAATAGATCCCAGCCAGAACCGCTACCTGTACAATGTCGGATCCCAGCCAGAACCACTACCTGTATAATAATGGATCCCAGCCAGAACCACTACCTGTACAATAATGGATCCCAGCCAGAACCACTACCTGTACAATAATGGATCAAAGCCAGAACCACTACCTGTACAATAATAGATCCCAGCCAGAACCGCTACCTGTACAATAATAGATCCCAGCCAGAACCGCTACCTGTACAATAATGGATCCCAGCCAGAACCGCTACCTGTACAATGACGGATCCCAGCCAGAACCACTACATGTACAATAACAGATCCCGGCCAGAAACACTACCTGTACAATAATGGACCCCAGCCAGAACCACTACCTGTACAATAATAGATCCCAGCAAGAACCACTACCTGGACAATAATGGATCCAGGCCAGAACCACTACCTGGACAATAATGGATCCAGGCCAGAACCACTACCTGTACAATAACGGATCCCAGCCAGAACCACTACCTGTACAATAATGGATCCCAGCCAGAACCACTACCTGTACAATAATGGATCCCAGCCAGAACCACTACCTGTACAATAATGGATCCCAGCCAGAACCACTACCTGTACAATAATGGATCCCAGCCAGAACCACTACCTGTACAATAATGGATCCCAGCCAGAACGACTACGTGTCTCTTACATAAGAATACTCCCAATGTCTCCACTGTGATCACTGCAACATTAATGTGCATAGGATAGACTCCCGGGGTGGATGGTGGGAGTGATTGTCCCTGGTCCTGGGCACAGACTGACATTATATAACATCTGGACGGATTCTTGGCGATGTTTCCCACAGTCAGTATCTGCCTTCATTGCTGATGGTTATCTGGAGTCTCCTGACACAAGACGCAGCAGGAGCTGTCTCCACCTGCCGAATCTCAGCTGAGCACGCCCCGACACGCCGCCCGCCATCTGCTGATCACCCATAATGTCGCGTAGCTGCTGAGCTATCTACTTAGGGCTAAATAAGCCTTGATTGAGCCTCCCCAGCACAGTCGCAGTATCTATCACCACCAACCATGGGCCCCACATGCTGACTGCACCCACAGCTCCTGGAGGAGCCATAGAGCCAACACCACCATCCAGGGGCCCACATGCTGACTGCACCCACAGCTGCTGGAGGGTCCATAGAGCCAACACAACTATCCAGGGGCCACACATGCTGACTGCACCCACAGCTGCTGGAGGAGCCATAGAGCCAACACCACTCTCCATCGGCCCAACATGCTGACTGCACACCCACAGCTGGGAGGGGCCATAGAGCCAAAACCACCATCCAGGGGCCCCACATGCTGACTGCACCCACAGCTGCTGGATGAGCCATAGAGCCAACACCACCATCCAGGGACCCCACATGATGACTGCACCCACAGCTGCTGGAGGAGCCATAGAGCCAACTCACCATCCAGGGGCCCCACATGCTGACTGCACCCACAGCTGCTGGAGGAGCCATAGAGCCAACACCACCATCCAGGGGCCCCACATGATGACTGCACCCACAGCTGCTGGAGGAGCCATAGAGCCAACACCACCATCCAGGGGCCACACATGCTGACTGCACCCACAACTGCTGGAGGGTCCATAGAGCCAATACCACCATCCAGCGGCCCCACATGCTGACTGCACCCACAGCTGCTGGAGGGTCCATAGAGCCAACACCACCATCCAGGGGCCCCACATGCTGACTGCACCCACAGCTGCTGGAGGAGCCATAGAGCCAACACCACCATCCAGGGGCCCACATGCTGACTGCACCCACAGCTGCTGGAGGGACCATAGAGCCAACACCACCATCCAGGGGACCTACAGCTGCTGGAGGGTCCGTAGAGCCAACACCACCATCCAGGGGCCCCACAGCTGCTGGAGGGTCCATAGAACCAACATCACCATCCAGGGGCCCCACATGCTGACTGCACCCACAGCTGCTGGAGGAGCCATAGAGCCAACACCACCATCCAGGGGCCCCACATGCTGACTGCACCCACAGCTGCTGGAGGAGCCATAGAGCCAACACCACTATCCAGGGGCCCCACATGGTGACTGCACCCACAGCTGCTGGAGGGGCCATAGAGCCAACACCACCATCCAGGGGCCCCACATGCTGACTGCACCCACAGCTGCTGGAGGAGCCATAGAGCCAACACCACCATCCAGGGGCCCCACATGATGACTGCACCCACAGCTGCTGGAGGAGCCATAGAGCCAACACCACCATCCAGGGGCCACACATGCTGACTGCACCCACAACTGCTGGAGGGTCCATAGAGCCAATACCACCATCCAGCGGCCCCATATGCTGACTGCACCCACAGCTGCTGGAGGGTCCATAGAGCCAACACCACCATCCAGGGGCCCCACATGCTGACTGCACCCACAGCTGCTGGAGGAGCCATAGAGCCAACACCACCATCCAGGGGCCCCACATGCTGACTGCACCCACAGCTGCTGGAGGGACCATAGAGCCAACACCACCATCCAGGGGTCCAACAGCTGCTGGAGGGTCCCAAGAGCCAACACCACCATCCAGCGGCCCCACAGCTGCTGGAGGGGCCATAGAACAAGCATCACCATCCAGGGGCCCCACATGCTGACTGCACCCACAGCTTCAGGAGGGGCCATAGAGCCAACACCACCATCCAGGGGCCCCACATGCTGACTTGCACCCAACTGGCTGGAGGAGCCATAGAGCCAACACACCATCCAGGGGCCCCACATGATGACTGCACCCACAGCTGCTGGAGAGGCCATAGAGCCAACACCACCATCCAGGGTCCTACACATGCTGATGCACCACAACTGCTGGAGGTCCATAGAGCCAATACCACCATCCAGGGCCCCATATGCGACTGCCCCTCGCTGTGGAGGGTCCATCGAGCCAACACCACCATCCAGGGCCCCACATCCTGACTGCACCCACAGCTGCTGGAGGTTCCATAGAGCTAAAACTACCATCCAGGGGCCCCACATGCTGACTGCACCCACAGCTGCTGGAGGAGCCATAGAGCCAACACCACCATCCAGGGTCTCCTTACTGCCCCTGCTGGAGGGTCCCTAGAGCCAACACCACCATCCAGGGCCCCACAGCTCTGAGAGGTACCATAGAACCAACATCACCATCCAGGGGCCCACATGATGACTGCACCCACAGCTGCTGGAGGGCCATAGAGCCAACACCACCATCCCGGGCCCCACATGCTGACTGCACTCACAGCTGCTGGAGGAGCCATAGAGCCAACACCACCATCCAGGGGCCCCACATATGCTGACTGCACCCACAGCTGCTGGAGGGGCCATAGAGCCAACACCACCATCCAGCCAGGGTCCTAATCAGCGTGGTAGGGTCGGTCTGCTCAACCAACACACCATCCGATGTGGGCCCCACACGGCTGCTGGGTGGTACCATAGAGATAACCAACATCACCATGCCAGGGCCCCAATGCTGACTGCACCACATTGGGGGACCATAGAGCCAACACACCATCCAGGGGCCCCACATTGACTGCACCACATGCTGGAGGACCATAGACCAACCCCCCTACCCGGGGGGCCCCAAAAGGGACTGCACCACAGCTGCTGGGGGGCCATAGAGCCAAACCACCATCCGGGGGCCCCAATCTGCTGCACCACACTGTAGGACCAAAAACCAAACACCACCATCCGGGGCCCCCCACTGATACTGCCCACACTGCTGGGGGACCATAGAGCCAACCCACCACCGGGCCCCCCACATGTGACTGACCCACATTGTGGGGGGGCCATAGAGCCAACACCACCTCCGGGGGCCCCACATGCGATGCACCCAAGCTCTGGGGGACCATAGAGCCAAACCACCCCCACACATCTCCTTTGGGGTTCTGGAATTTAGGGGCCAGGGTAGTTTGGGGTTTTGGGCCCCTGTTTTTCCAAAAAAGTCAACATTTCTGCCCGTGACATTCGCTTTCTTTGGGGGAAATCCCATCCAAACCCGGGAAGGCAATCAGCGGGGGGGGTTTGGGGATTGCAGGAGGATTCAATAAAAAATTGATGCTTCAAAATGAGGGAGATATGTGCAGACGGCCTATCACACCTTATATGCCCACCAAGACCGCGCACTACATGGAACTTCCTGCATGAGCTCTGAGCTAGTAGAAAGTGGTCATAATAATGTGACTTGACTGTGTGTATGTATGTATGTATGTGTGTGTGTATATATATATAAATATATATATATTTATATATATATATAATATTTTACACCACCACACAACTCACACAGATATGTATAGACATCATAAGGTTATGGATATAATGCATAAATATACACCCATACACACGACATAAATGTATCCATACACACAGCTATATACATATATACCCACAATCCATTTATATATATATATATATACAAACACATACACACAGATGTATACATATATACTCCGTACATGTATCCATACACACAGCTATATACATATATACCCACACTCCATGTATATACATATACACCCATACACACAGTTATATACCTATACACTCAGTACATGTATCCATACACACCGCTATATACATATATACCCACACTCCACGTACATATACACCCATACACACAGCTATATACCTATACACTCCGTACGTGTATCCATACACACAGCTATATACCTATACACTCCGTACATGTATCCATACATATAGCTATATACATATATACCTACACTCCTTGTATATACATATACACCCATACACACAGCTATATACTCTCCACACATCTATACAGCAGGGGCTGTTCCTGCTCTCCTCACCCCGGACATGTTCAGGCACAGGACACGCTATCACCGCAGGCTGTGCTCATTTCCATAAGTAGCTGGACTGATAAGCGATATGTAAATGAGGACGATGATGATGGGGGGGGGGGGGTGAGGGGGGCAGCTCCTCGTATTTCGTACAGTTACAGATATTCAGACTCTCCGGTCGATCCTGACACCTTGGAGAAAGGTTCCCCCATAGAGGCGAGAGCGGGATCCCCCATCATCCTACAGGACATGACGTCAGGTACGTTATCAGATCGGTAATGGGGGAGGTCTCTGATCGGGTGGGGGGTTAGGGGTAGTAATGGTGTCAGGTCCCGGGAGAGACAATTGATATCATCGTGAGATGGCAGGATCCTCGGAGCGCTCCGACCTCTTCATGGCCGCAGGACCGTGCACCAACATTTTACACCAAAACCACGGCGTTCGGTGTTAATAATTTAGCGCGTTTCATGCCGGCCGCCATCTTGTGTCCACACTCAGCTGACGCTATCAGCCACTTACTGATGCAGGGCGCGTATGCTCATCCAGAGCAGCTGATGCATCAGAGGAGCATGCACGCCCTGCTGATCACATTGGCACAGGTGGGCTGGGGTCACCAGGAACAGAGCGCGGCTGTAGTACACAATCATACAGGGTCCTTTGCCCATGGCGGACAAGACTGGCGGGCCGGCTGCCATCATGTCTGTGGTCAGCTGATGCAGGACGCGTATGCTCATCCAGAGCAGCTGATGCATCAGACGATTGTACACATCCTGCTGACCACATTGGCACAGGTGGGCTGGGGTCACCAGAATTGGGGCCAATTGCTGGAATAAACAATCATAGAGGGTCCTCTGACCATGGCTGACAAGAGGGGCTCCCGCTCTCATGACATCACAGGGAGTCTTTATGATGCAATCGAGGCCATTACCTTGTATGGGGAGACAGCGCAGGGTCTGGGGTGGGGGACGTCTAACCCCGCTGAGGCTGCTGTACTGCTCCTATATATGTGTATACCTGACCTGAAGTCACAATTAAGAATCAAATTTTTGGGTTTAAAAAAGTTTGCTGAATTGTTGCAAAATACCGATGAATATTCCAAGTATTACCAGGGCATGCAGTAAATAAACCCAGGGCCTGATGTCCCGCTCAGCGCGCCTGTAATGCGAGGACCCCAGCGGTCGAAATCCAAAGTGGAGTAAATAGTGAGGACCCTCAGAGTGATGTCCGGCTGCATGTAATCTGTGGACCCCAGATGATTCCGGCTGCAGGTAATATGGGGACCCCAGAGGTATGTCGGGCTGCAGTGTAATTGTGAGGACCCCAGAGGTGATGTCCGGGGCTGCTGTGTAATAGTGAGGACCCCAGAGGTGATGTCCGGGGCTGCAGTGTAATTGTGAGGCCCCCTGTGGTGATGTCCGGGGCTGCGTTGTAATAGTTCGGACCCCAGAGGTGAGGTCCGGGCTGCAGTGTAATAGCAAGGACCCCAGAGGTGATGTCCGGGGCTGCAGTGTAATAGTGAGGACCCCAGAGGTGATGTCCGGGGGGGGCAGTGTAATAGTGAGGACCCCAGAGGTGATGTCCGGGTGCGGGTGTAATAGTGAGGACCCCAGAGGTGATGTCCGGGCTGGGTGTAATAGTGAGGAACCCCAGAGGTGATGTCCGGGCTGCGGTGTAATAGTGAGGACCCCAGAGGTGATTCCGGGCTGCGTGTAATAGTGAGGACCCCAGAGGTGATGTCCGGGCGTCCGTGTAATTGTGAGGACCCCAGAGGTGATGTCCGGGGCTGAGGTGTAATAGTGAGGACCCCAGAGGTGATGTCCGGGCTGCGGTGTAATAGTGAGGACCCCAGAGGTGATGTCCGGGGCTGCAGTGTAATAGTGAGGACCCCAGAGGTGATGTCCGGGCTGCAGTGTAATAGTGAGGACCCCAGAGGTGATGTCCGGGCTGCAGTGTAATAGTGGGGACCCCAGAGTGATGTCCGGCTGCAGTGTAATAGTGAGGACCCCAGAGGTGATGTCCGGGCTGCAGTGTAATAGTGAGGACCCCAGAGGTGATGTCCGGGCTGCAGTGTAATAGTGAGGACCCAGAGTGATTCCGGGCTGCAGTGTAATAGTGAGGACCCCAGAGGTGATGTCCGGGCTGCAGTGTAATAGTGAGGACCCCAGAGGTGATGTCCGGGGCTGCAGTGTAATAGTGAGGACCCCAGAGGTGATGTCCGGCTGCAGTGTAATAGTGGGGACCCCAGAGGTGATGTCCGGGCTGCAGTGTAATAGTGAGGACCCCAGAGGTGATGTCGGCGGCTGCAGTGTAATAGTGAGGACCCCAAGGTGATGTCCGGGCTCAGTGTAATAGTGAGGACCCCAGAGTGATGTCCGGGCGCAGTGTAATAGTGAGGACCCCAGAGTATGTCCGGGCTGGTGTAATAGTGAGACCCCAGAGGTGATGTCCGGTGCAGTGTAATAGTGAGGACCCCAGAGGTGATGTCCGGCTGCAGTGTAATAGTGAGGACCCCAGAGGTGATGTCCGGCTGCAGTGTAATAGTAAGGACCCCAGAGGTGATGTCCGGGGCTGCAGTGTAATAGCAAGGACCCCAGAGGCGATGTCCGGGGCTGCAGTGTAATAGTGAGGACCCCAGAGGTGATGTCCGGGGCTGCAGTGTAATAGTGAGCACCCCAGAGTGATGGCCGGGGGGGCAGTGTAATTGTCGGGACCCCAGAGGTGATGACGGGGCTGCGGTGTAATAGTGAGGACCTCAGAGGTGATGTCCGGGGCTGTGGTGTAATAGTGAGGACCCCAGAGGTGATGTCCGGGCGGGAGTGTAATAGTGAGGACCCCAGTGGTGATGTCCGGGGCTGCAGTGTAATAGTGAGGACCCCAGAGATGATGTCCGGGGCTGTGGTGTAATAGTGAGGACCCCAGAGGTGATGTCCGGGCTGCAGTGTAATAGTGAGGACCCAGAGGTGATGTCCGGGCTGCAGTGTAATTGTGAGGACCTCAGAGGTGATGTCCGGGCTGCAGTGTAATAGTGAGGACCCCAGAGGTGATGTCCGGGCTGCAGTGTAATAGTGAGGACCCCAGAGGTGATGTCCGGGGCTGTGGTGTAATAGTGAGAAACCCAGAGGTGATGTCCGGGCTGCGGTGTAATAGTGAGGACCCCAGAGGTGATGTCCGGGGTTGCAGTGTAATAGTGAGGACCCCAGAGGTGATGTCCGGGGCTGTGGGGGTCAGTGTAATAGTGAGGACCCCAGAGGTGATGTCCGGGGCTGCAGTGTAATAGTGAGGACCCCAGAGGTGATGTCCGGGGCTGCAGAGTAATGGTGTGGACCCCTGAGGTGATGTCGGGGGCTGGGGTGTAATAGTGAGGACCCCAGAGGTGATGTCCGAGCTGCAGTGTAATAGTAAGGACCCCAGAGGTGATGTCCGGGGCTCCAGTGTAATAGTTAGGACCCCACATGTTATGTCCGGGCTGCAGTGTAATAGTGAGGACCCCAGAGGTGATGTCCGGGGCTGCAGTGTAATAGTGAGGACCCCAGAGGGGATGTCTGGGGCTGCAGTGTAATAGTGAGGACCCCAGAGGTGATGTCCGGGGCTGCAGTGTAATAGTGAGGACCCCAGAGGTGATGTCCGGGGCTGCAGTGTAATAGTGAGGACCCCAGAGGTGATGTCCGGGGCTGCAGTGTAATAGTGAGGACCCCAGAGGTGATGTCCGGGTTTGTGCGGCGCAGTCAGGAGATGTCACAGGGATCATCTCTAATTCTCTGTAATTTGTTCCTGGAGTGTTATTGGGCTGATACTAATCTCAGTATTTGGCAGCCGGCGGCATCAGCGCTGATACAGGGGGCAGCGTGCCAGAGCCTGCGGGTGTGAGGGCGCCGCGCCAGGATGTTACATAATCCACAGATCTCCAGCTCATTACATCACCGCTCTGTGCACGGTTTCGTTTTTCGCTTTGATTTTTCTCCAAACACATGTTGCAACTCTGCAAACAGCCTCGACTGGAACGAACTCTCCTCCCGTTCTGTGTATACAGCTCTTGTGTCTTCATGGTTACAGACTAGTGCAGGGGTCCTTTAGTTCTGTGTCCTGCCCTGTAGAGGGCCCTGTGGTCTAGTGCAGAGGTCCTGCAGTTCTGTGTCCTGCCCTGTAGAGGGCCCTGTGGTCTAGTGCAGGGGTCCTGTAATTCTGTGTCCTGCCCTGTAGAGGGCCCTGTGGTCTAGTGCAGGGGTCCTGTAGTTCTGTGTTCTGCCCTGTAGAGGGCCCTGTGGTCTAGTGCAGGGGTCCTGTAGTTCTGTGTCCTGCCCTGTAGAGGGCCCTGTGGTCTAGTGCAGGGGTCCTGTAGTTCTGTGTCCTGCCCTGTAGAGGGCCCTGTGGTCTAGTGCAGGGGTCCTGTAGTTCTGTGTCTTGCCCTGTAGAGAGCCCTGTGGTCTAGTGCAGGGGTCCTGTAGTTCTGTGTCCTGCCCTGTAGAGGGCCCTGTGGTCTAGTGCAGGGGTCCTGTAGTTCTGTGTCCTGCCCTGTAGAGGGCCCTGTGGTCTAGTGCAGGGGTCCTGTAGTTCTGTGTCCTGCCCTGTAGAGGGCCCTGTGGTCTCAGGAGAGATCTGGGTGGTCTCCTCCCAGCAGTCCTGGCTCATGTAGTCAGTGTGTGAGAGGGAGGAGGATGCACAGGATCCAGCGCGGGGAGTGGAGGGGAGAGCAGAGATCACGCTGCTCCACATCACGTCCAATAGTGCAGGTCAGGAAAATAAAAGCCAATGATACAAAGAAACTGGGTCCTCTCCAAAAATCACAAACTGAGCCAAACCTGTGTAATACCGCCCCCTATGGACAATAGGAAGGCAAAGTAAAGCACTGAATAGCCCTAACTTTTTCAATAGACAAAGAGGGGCGTTCATGGGTCACTGAGAGTATATACTGTGTGTATATATATATATACACTCACCGGCCACTTTATTAGGTACACCATGCTAGTAACGGGTTGGGCCCCCTTTTGCCTTCAGAACTGCCTCAATTCTTCGTGGCATAGATTCCACAAGGTGTTGCAACGATGCTCAATTGGTACCAAGGGGCCCAAAGAGTGCCAAGAAAATATTCCCCACACCATGACACCACCACCACCAGCCTGAACCGTTGATACAAGGCAGGATGGATCCATGCTTTCATGTTGTTGACGCCAAATTCTGACCCTACCATCCAAATGTCGCAGCAGAAATCGAGACTCATCAGACCAGGCAACGTTTTTCCAATCTTCTACTGTCCAATTTCGATGAGCTTGGGCAAATTGGAGCCTCAGTTTCCTGTTCTTAGCTGAAAGGAGTGGCACCCGGTGTGGTCTTCTGCTGCTGTAGCCCATCTGCCTCAAAGTTTGGCCGTACTGTGCTTCAGAGATGCTCTTCTGCCTACCTTGGTTGTAACGGGTGGCTATTTGAGTCACTGTTGCCTTTCTATCAGCTCGAACCAGTCTGCCCATTCTCCTTTGACCTCTGGCATCAACAAGGCATTTCCGCCCACAGGACTGCCGCTCACTGGATGTTTTTTCTTTTTCGGACCATTCTCTGTAAACCCTAGAGATGGTTGTGCGTGAAAATCCCAGGAGATCAGCAGTTTCTGAAATACTCAGACCAGCCCTTCTGGCACCAACAACCATGCCACGTTCAAAGGCACTCAAATCACCTTTCTTCCCCATACTGATGCTCGGTTTGAACTGCAGGAGATTGTCTTGACCATGTCTACATGCCTAAATGCACTGAGTTGCCGCCATGTGATTGGCTGATTAGAAATTAAGTGTTAACGAGCAGTTGGACAGGTGTACCTAATAAAGTGGCCGGTGAGTGTATATATATTTACTTTTTATAAGGATCTGGATAATTAATTGATTTTTCATTTACAAATTAGTCCAAATATTGATATTTTTAAAGTCCAAATTGCAATAAACTGTTACATTATATATAATCTGTAGCCGAACGTGAAGTTATGACCCAATGGCGCTTTTCTGGGGCAATAGCTTAAAGTTATGATTACAAGTTCACTTATCAAGTTAAAAAGGGGGACATTTTGGGGAAGAAAAGGGAAGGAGGGTGTGGGTCAAAAATAGGGATTAAAATAGAGACACTTGGGAGGTCTGGGGCCGCATGACTGTAAGGAGTGAGCAGGGTGCCGAGTATCAGGGGAACAGTTGCCCCTTGTACCAGCCCTCTTGTGTTAACTCCTGTCGGGTGTTGCTACCAGGTAAGACTTGTGCCCATTCTTGTTCCCCCATGCATCTCCCCTCTCCCTCTGGAGGTGCAGTCAGGGCACCGTAGGGCGCTGTCCATGGTCACCAGGAGGTGTCTCACTAATGAGGACCAGAGAGGCTGCAAGAGGAACAATAACAGTACAGGGAGAAGGAATATTAGGGTTGCCCTCATTTTACTTGTTGGTATCCCAGATACCTTCCACATAGGTGCGTAGATTGCAGCTGTAAAGAATACAATACCTTTGGATACAGACTGCAGGAACTCCCTGGCAACTTGGCTTTATTTCTCCAAAACAATGTAATACACAGTCTCAAAATGGGGTGCCAGGAGTTGATTCTTGGACCCACCATTGGAGGTGATTCTTGGGCCCACCAGTTGAGATAATTCTTGGGGCCCAGCAGTGGAGATGATTCTTAGAGTCCACCAGTGGACTTGATTCTTGGGGATCACCAGGGGAGTTGATTCTTGGGGCCCATCAGTGGAATTGATTCTTGGGGCCCACCAGTGGAGTTGATTCTTGGAGCCCACCAATGAAGTTGATACTTGGGGCTCAGCGGTGGAGTTACTTCTTCGGGCCACCAGTGGAGTTGATTCTTGGGGCCCACCAGTGGAGATAATTCTTGGGGCCCACCAGTGGAGTTGATTCTTGGGGCCCACCAGTGGAGTTGATTCTTGAGGCCACCAGTGGAGTTGATTCTTGGGGCCCACCAGTGGAGTTGATTCTTGGGGCCCACCAGTGGAGTTGATTCTTGGGCCTCACCAGTGGAGTTGATTCTTGTGGCCCACCAGTGGAGTTGATTCTTGGGTCCCACCAGTGCAGTTGATTCTTGGGGCCCACCAGCAGCGATGATTCTTGGACTGCACCAGTGGAGGTGATTCTTAGGACCCACCAGTGGAGTTGAATATTGGGGCCACCAGTGGAGTTGATTCTTGGGACCCACCAGTGGAGTTGATTCTTGGGGTCCACCAGTGGAGTTGATTCTTGGGTCCCACCAGTGGAGTTGATTCTAGGGGCCCACCAGCAGCGATGATTCTTGGACTGCACCAGTGGAGGTGATTCTCGGAGGTGACCAGTGAAGTTTATTCTTGAGTCCCACCCTACAGCTTTTTTTACCTTTTTACCTTAGAAGTAGACCCAGGCCTTCCATGTCCAGGGATACACTATGGCTTTACCCTGCTCTTCTATGGGCCAGTAAAAGCCAGTTAGTACATGACAGACATCCAAGGTAACTCAGTATCTGCCGTGTACAAGGCAGTGACTTCAAGGTCAAGGAGCCCTCTTAGAATTGAGCTGTACCCACAACATATTAGAGTAGGGCCCGTGATGCGACTGCTTGGGCTGAGGTTGTATGGAGATAGAAATATACATCTGTCCCGCTCTTCATATCCCCTTCATGTGTGTCTCACTGAGTGTTCAGGTGAATCTGTTGTCAGTACAGTGGGGTCATATCCATGACTCTTCTACATTGCGTAGTTCTTAATACTCTGCCCTGGCTTACGTGGTGTCATTACATGTATTACACTATGAATGGCCAACCCCATGAAGATGAGCCTGGTCTATATCCCTGCGACCCCCGAATAAATGACTGAGCCGGTGCTTGTCTGACACGTTTATTGAGTCCTATAGGAGGGATGGTCCTTACTGCTGCAGCCGCATCTTCTGCCGAGGAATGAAGGATGGATGAAGAACGGTGGTGGTGGTCATGGACATTGCCTGCATTGTTTTACTTCTAATGATGGAACTACCGTGATCTTCTTAGTGGACAACATCCTATAAAAATGCATTGAAAAAAAATTACTGAAGGCCTCAAAGAATAGCCCACTGGGAAGACGGACGGATGAATGTGACCTATGAATCCAGACATTACCACCATCTAATTACTGTAATGTGACATTACCTTGTGAAGCATCAGCCAACGCTTGGGCCTTGTTGACTCTAGCTGTTAGGGTTTGGTGCTTGGACCATTCCTGCTTAGTATCTTCTCCTGCGTCCCGATCTTCTTCTGAGTCTCGATCTTCCTCTACGTCTTCCTCTTTTACTGGATGGTGATGACTTGAATCTATAGGCGTAGTATGAGCCACAGCCGCTGCTCTGCCTGACTCTTCTGCCTCTCGCCATGGAGCGGCGACTAAACCTTTGTCCACACATTTTCAGAAATATGTGATCGTTTGGATCTTTGAGATGGTAACTGATCCAGAACCGGGCTAAGGACTGAGAGTGACCTGACTGAGCCTTTTAATTACCCTGTCGGAGCCTTCTATGACATCACCCAGAAGCCAGGGACCTCTGTGACATCACCCAGATTCTAGGGACATCTGTTACATCACCTATATCTACAACATGTCCCAGAATCCAGAGACATCTGTGACATCACTCAGAATCCAGAGACATCTGTGACATCACTCAGATTCCAAAGACCTCTGTAACATCATCTATATCTGTAACATCACCCATATCTATAAAATAACACAAAATCCAAAGACATTTGTAATATCATCTATATCTGTAACATGACCCAGAATCCAGAGATATTTCTGGTATCACCCAGAATTTAGGGACATCTGTGACATTACCCATATGGGCTCGTCCCCACAACAGGGTTTTCAGACGGCTTTACAGACGGTTTTCGGATTCGGGAACCGTCTGTAAACTGACTGATAACCTTTTACATAGACTTTAATAGAAAATCCTTGCAGTAGTTCACACTGCACAGATTTTCTGCTGGTTGTCTTTTTAGACTGCCGACGTAACGAAAAATTTAGAACATGTTCATTCTTCCATCCAGTTTTTGAGAAGAACATGAACAGTTTTATGTGAAGGGGGATTGCTTGAATCTGTAAACCGCAGACAAAAGCCGTCCCCCTATGTGCCAAAAAAACAACAAAATACCGGTTCGAAAATCCAGCCGGTATTTTGTTATTGCCGTGTGAACGCAGTTATCTGTAAGATGACTCAGAACCTGTGTATTTACCCATATCTGTAACATGACCCAAAACCCAGAGACATCTGTGACAACACTCAGAATCCAGAGACATCTGTGACAACACTCAGAATCCAGAGACATCTGTGACGACAAAAAACAAACTTGACTCTAAACAGATGTCATCAGTTATAAAATAAAGGCTATCATTAAGTTATCCAGCACTGTGCAAAAGTTTTAGGCAGGTATGGAAAATTATGCTGCAAAGTAAGAAGCTTCCAAAAAAAAAGTGTTAGTAGTTTATATGTTATTGAATATAATGCAGGGCAGGAGGGCTGTGGTGAGGGGGTAGGGCTGCTAGAACTGTACCAATGCCTGTGAGTTGGTGATCAGAGCAGTAATAGGGTGCACAGGGGAGCTTATGATGGTGCCCACTCCCTGTGCTGGTGCCCTCTGCTTCTGTCAAGTGCTGGCTAAATCCTCCAGGGAAAGTGAAGAGCTGTCCCTTCTGTGTCCAGACCTTGTCCACCCCTGATCGCTTTGTCTAAGCTCTCGCCGGTGGTGGGGCTTTGAGTTTGACACCCGTCTTGTAGGGCTCAGTGTTTTGGACTCAGCTAGACAGAATCCCATGTCTGGGCTCACACAAGTTTTTGGGAATCTGCACCTTCACATTTATTCACAGTAGATAAAGGACTAATACAATATAAAATCGCAAGGACCACATCAACACTATGGTTGCCCTCGAAAGGCCATTGGTGGGTGGTTAGGAGTAGGGCTGTCAGAGCTGTGCCAACACCTGTGATTTGCTGCACAAAGTGGCGTGGAGGTGCACTCTAGAGCTCCAAATCCCAGATGGTGCCTCCTACCTATGGTGGCCGTGCAACCCCTGGCAAGTGCTGGCTTGGTCTTCCAGGAAAGTGGAGAGCCAGGCCTTCTATGTCCAACCATTTTCCATCCCTGCTCACTGTGTCTACGCTCTCGTGGGCCACATCACATGACATGAAGGCCCGAATTTTGCCCGTGGCACTTGAGTTTGACATATGTGTAGTAGGGTTTTTACCCAAGGTGTAATGTTCTCCTTTTTGGTTTCCCCAAAGCAGGCTTGGTCAGGACACAGCTGGGTGGCAGCATTTGGTGCTAGGAAAGGGGCAGAGAACTCCTAAATGCACACAGTGACCCAAATTATCACGATAGAAGCCCTGCAAGTTGCCATGATGAGAAAGGGCCATCACTGGTTTGTGCTTCTACATATGGGAAGAGCCCAGTGGAGAAGGTAGAAGAGCCAAGAGCTGGACAATGATGGTTTGGGCCCCTGTGTTTATGCAAGACTGGAAAAAGACCCAGAGCCACATGATCAAACATGGCCACCTTGTTCCCTTAGAGGTCTCCAGTACAAATATGGCCTTACCTAACATCAGTGGCAAGCCAAAGTTTCCTATAGAGAGATTCATATTCCACTTGACGTCACCCCTGGTTTTGTCTACAAATGGTAGTCTGCATTGGGTGACTGTGATCTACACCCCAATCGCCTGTAAGATTCCCCCACTGCAATGGGCCTTGGTGCTCTAGGTGCCCAGTGCAGTTGATTCTTGGGGCCCACCGGTGCAGTTGATTCTTGGGGTCCACCAGTGGAGTTGATTATTTCGGCCCACCAGTGGAGTTGATTCTTGGGGCCCATCAGTGGAGTTGATTCTTGGGGCCACCAGTGGAGATGATTAATTGGGCCACCACTGGAGGTGATTATTGGGCTTCACCAGTGGAGATGATTCTCGGAGGTGCCCAGTGCAGTTGATTCTTGGGGTCCACCAGTGGTGTTGATTCTTGGGGCCCACCAGTGGAGTTGATTCTTGGGGCCCATCAGTGGAGTTGATTCTTGGGGCCCATCAGTGGAGTTGATTCTTGGGGTCCACCAGTGAAGTTGATTCTTGGGACCCACCAGTGGAGTTGGTTATTTGGACCAACCAGTGGAGTTGATTCTAGGGGCTCACCAGTGGAGTTGATTCTCAGGGCCCACCAGCAGCGATGATTCTTGGACTGCACCAGTGGAGGTGATTCTCGGAGGTGACCAGTGGAGTTTATGCTTGAGTCCCACCCTACAGCTTTTTTTACCTTTTTACCTTAGAAGTAGCCAAAGGCCTTCCATGTCCAGGGATACACTATGGCTTTACCCTGCTCTTCTATGGGCCAGTAAAAGCCAGTTAGTACATGACAGACATCCAAGGTAACTCAGTATCTGCAGTCTACAAGGCAGTGACTTCAAGATCAAGGAGCCCTCTTAGAATTGAGCTGTACCCACAACATATTAGAGTAGGGCCCGTGATGCGACTGCTTGGGCTTAGGTTGTATAGAGATAGAAATATACATCTGTCCTGCTCTTCATATCCCCTTCATGTGTGTCTCACTGAGTGTTCAGGTGAATCTGTTGGCAGTACAGTGGGGTCATATCCATGACTCTTCTACATTGCGTAGTTCTTAATACTCTGCCCTGGCTTACGTGGTGTCATTACATGTATTACACTATGAATGGCCAACCCCATGAAGATGAGCCTGGTCTATATCCCTGCGACCCCCGAATAAACGACTGAGCCGGTGCTTGTCTGCCACGTTTATTGAGTCCTATAGGAGGGATGGTCCTTACTGCTGCAGCCGCATCTTCTGCCGAGGATTGAAGGATGGATGAAGAACGGTGGTGGTGGTCATGGACATTGCCTGCATTGTTCTACTTCTAATGATGGAACTACCGTGATCTTCTTAGTGGACAACATCCTATAAAAATGCATTGAAAAAATTACTGAAGGCCTCAAATAATAGCCCACTGGGAAGACGGACGGATGAATGTGACCTATGAATCCAGACATTACCACCATCTAATTACTGTAATGTGACCTTACCTTGTGAAGCATCAGCCAACGCTTGGGCCTTGTTGGCTCTAGCTGTTGGAGTTTGGTGCTTGGACCATTCCTGCTTAGTATCTTCTCCTGCGTCCTGATCTTCTTCTGAGTCTCGATCTTCCTCTACGTCTTCCTCTTTTACTGGATGGTGATGACTTGAATCTATAGGCGTAGTATGAGCCACAGCCGCTGCTCTGCCTGCCTCTTCTGCCTCTCGCCATGGAGCGGCGACTGAACCTTTGTCCACACATTTTCAGAAAAACTTAATTGTTTGGATCCTCGAGATGGTAATTGATCCAGAACCGGGCTAAGGACTGAGAGAGACCTGACTGACCCTTCTAATTACCCTGACGAGCCTTCTATGACATCACCTATATCTACAACATGTCCCAGAATCCAGAGACATCTGTGACATCGCTCAGAATCCAGAGACATCTGTGACATGACTCAGATTCCAAAGACCTCTGTAACATCATCTATATCTGTAACATAACCCAGAATCCAGAGATATTTCTGGTATCACCCAGAATCTAGGGACATCTGTAACATTACCCATATGGGCTCGTCCCTATGCTGCTGGTTTTCAATCAGATTTACAGACGTTTTTTGGATTTGAAAGCCGATGGATCTGTAAACCACAGACAAAAACTTCCCCCCTACGTGCTAAAAAAAAAAAATACCGTTTGGAAAATCCAGTGGGTATTTTGTCATTGCCGTGTAAATGCAGCCTATCTGTAACATGACCCAGAATCCAGAGACATCTGTGACGACACCCAAAATCCAGAGACATCTGTGACGACACTCAGAATCCAGAGACATCTGTGACAACACACAAAATCCAGAGACATCTGTGACGACACACAAAATCCAGAGACATCTGTGACATCACCCAAAACCCAGAGACATCTGTGACAACACCCAAAATCCAGAGACAACTCTGACCACACCCAGAATACAGAGTCACCTGTCACACCACCCACATTCCATAGTCTTCTGTGACGACACCCATAATCCAGAGACATCTGTGACGACACCCAAAATCCAGAGACATCTGTGACGACACTCAGAATTCAGAGACATCTGTGACAACACCCAAAATCCAGAGACATCTGTGGACGACACCCAAAATCCAGAGACATCTGTGACGACACCAAAAAATCCAGAGACATCTGTGACGACACTCTAGAATCCAAAAGACATCTGTGGGGACAACACACCCAAACTCCAGAGAAATCTGTGACGACACTCACAATCCAGAGACATCTGTGACGACACCCAAAATCCAGAGACATCTGTGACAACCCAAAATCCAGAGACATCTGTGACGACACTCAGAATCCAGAGACATCTGTGACAACACCCAAAATCCAGAGACATCTGTGACGACACTCAGAATCCAGAGACATCTGTGACAACACCCAAAATCCAGAGACATCTGTGACAACACCCAAAATCCAGAGACATCTGTGACAACACCCAAAATCCAGAGACATCTGTAATATCACCCAAAATCTAGAGACATCTGTGACGACATACAAAAAGAAACTTGACTCTAAACAGATGTCATCAGTTATAAAATAAAGGCTATCATTATCCAGCACTGTGCAAAAGTTTTAGGCAGATTCGGAAAAATATGCTGCAAAGTAAGAAGCTTCCAAAAATAAGTGTTCGTAGTTTATTTTTTATTTTATTGTACCAGAGCTGGTGATCAGAACGGTAATAGGGTGCACAGAGGAGCTTATGATGGCGCCTGCTCCCTGTGCTGGTGCCCTCTGCTTCTGTCAAGCGCTGGATAAATCATCCAGGGAAAGCAGAGATCTGGCCCTTCTGTCTCCTGACCTTGTCCACCCCTGATCCCTGTGTTTAACCTCTCGCCGGTGATGGGGCTTTGAGTTTGAAACTCGTCTTGTAGGGTTCAGTGATTTGGACTCAGCTAGACAGAATCCCATGTCTGGGCTCACACAAGTTTTTGGAAAACTGCACCTTCACATTTACACATAGTAGATAAAGATCGCAAAGGCCACATCAACACTATGGTTGCACCCATTGGTGGGTGGTTAGGAGTAGGACTGTCAGGGATGTGCCAACGCCTGAGATTTGCTGAACAAAGCGGTGTGGAGGTGCACTCTAGAGCTCCAAAACCAGATGGCGCCTCCTACCTATGGTGGCCGTGCATCCCCTGGTAAGTGCTGGCTTGGTCTTCCAGGAAAGTGGAGAGCCAGTCCTTCTATGGCCAACCCTTTCCCATCTCTGCTCACTTGTCCAAGCTCTCATGGATCACATAACATGACATGAAGGCCCGGATTTTGCCCTTGGGACTTGAGTTTGACATATGTGTAGTAGAGTTTTTACCCAAGGTGTAATGTTCTCCTTGTGAGTTTATTATTTGTTGTATATTATTTATAGTCTACGGGTGTTCTGGTGTCTTTCCCTCCTTCTATCTGGAGTAGATCTTGTTCCCTGATGAACCTCACAATTGGGGGGAAACGCGTTGGACCAATTGTGGAACATGGTTGTATTCAGTGATATAGAATAGTTTGTTTAGACACAGTTTGGGCACTTTTCTTCTTTTCCAATTTTGTTAGTTGTGTTATTGTAAATAGTTAGGGTTAGTTAGGGCTGAGATAGTTTAGGTTACAGGTGGGGGCGCCCTTATAGGGGCAGGTTCCCCACTTTTTCATAGGCAGTATTTAGCATTTTTAGGGATTTTTTTGTAGGGTTTATGTAGAGTAGGAATTCATTCAGTAATTATCTATGTATTAATTATTATTCATTAAAAGTTATATTTTATCCTAGGTGTTATACTCTTAGTGGTTTGTTTTAGAATGTATTTGTATACCCAGGTTTTGATCATATCATGTATTTTTGGGTTTTCTCTACACCCAGCTATTTGAATATATTTGTATTCGTAGTATTCGTAGTTTTTCCTTGTCGGTTTCCCCCATGCAGGCTTGGTCAGGGCACAGCTGGGTGGCAGAATTTGGCACCAGAGAAGGAGCAGAGAACTCGAAATGCACACAGTGACCCAAGTTATCACGATAGAAGCCGCTCTGCAAGTTGCAATGATGAGAAGGGACCATCACTGGTTTCGGCTTCTACATACGGGAAGAGCCCAGTGGAGAAGGTAGAAGAGCCAAGAGCTGGACAGTGATGGTTTGGGCCCCTGTGTGTATGCAAGACTGGAAAAAGACCCAGAGCCACATGATCAAACATGGCCACCTTGTTCCCTTAGAGGTCTCCAATACAAGTATGGCCTTGCCTAACATCAACGGCAAGCCAAAGTTTCCTATAGAGAGATTCATATTCCACTTGACTTCACCCCTGGTTTTGTCTACAAACGGCAGTCTGCATTGGGTGACTGTGATCTAGACCCCGATCACCTGTAAGAGTCCCCCCCTGCAGCAGGCCTGGGTCCCCTCAATGTCAGGGCTGGATATCAGACCCTGTCTGGCCCTGGTAACGAGCCATACGTCTCATTCTCTTTTTGTCCAGGGTGACGGACGGTTCACTGGCGCCATGGAGCCGGATGGGAAGGACGGTTATCACCTGGAGCCGGATGAGGACGGTTATCACCTGGAGCCGGATGGGAAGGTCGGTTATCACCTGGAGCCGGATAACTCAGCGGAGGCAAATAATGATGCGACTGAAGACAATCATCTCGTAGCCGGATCAAGCTGGGATCCACAGAACAGCTCACAAAGCGTGGAGGCCGATGGAACGAACATTCACCTCATGCCGTACCTGCCGGGATTCACATGGGATGGTAGGTGTAATATAACAAAAAGCAAGAGCAACTTCAGGTGCCCAGTCCTCTGCAGCCATCTCTATGATCATATAGAAAACTAGGTGGTCATACCGTTACAGGTGCACAGTCCTCACTATTCCCTCCCTGCACTCATCTCTATGATCATAGAGAAAACTAGGTGGTCATACCATTACAGGTGCACAGTTCTCTCTACCCCCTCCCTGCTCCCATCTCTATGATCACGGAGAAAACTAGGTGGTCATACCATTACAGGTGCACAGTCCTCTTTACCCCCTCCCTGCACTCATCTCGATGATCATAGAGAGAAATATGTGATCATACCATTACGATTACAGGTGCACAGTCCTCTCTATCCCCTCCCTGCTCCCATCTCTATGATCATAGAGAACTGTGTTGCCATACCATTACAGGTGCATGGTCCTCTATCCCCACCCTGCAGCCATCTCGATGATCATAGAGAGAAATATGTGATCATACCATTACAGGTGCACAGTCCTCTCTATTCCCTCCCTGCAGCCATCTCTATTACCAAAGAGAGAACTGTGTGGCCATACCAGTACAACTACAGGTGCACAGTCCTCTCTATCCCCTCCTTGCACTCATCTCTATGATCATAGAGATAATCATGTGGTCATACCATTACAATTATAGGTGCAAAATCCTCTCAATCCCTCACTGCACTGATCTCTATGATCATAGAGAGAACTGTGTGGTCATACCATTACAATAACAAATGAACAGTCTTCTCTGTCCCCTCCCTGCACTCATCTCTATGATAGGGGAAAGAACCATGTGGTCATGACATAACAGCTTCACAGTTCTCTCTATCCCTTCCCTGTACTCATCTCTACAATCATATATAGAGCTGTGTGGTTATACAGTTGCAGGTGCACAGTCCTCTCTATTCCCCTACCTGTATTCTACCTAATGGTACAGAGAGAACTGTTTGGTGGTGCTGTAACAGCTGCACAGTCTTCTCTATCCCTCCCTGCACTGATCTTTACTATCAGCGAGAACTGTGTCAGTTTCTGTTGCAATGCATTCTGGGGGAGTTATGGTTTTCTATGACAGACTGCTATATAGAACATGGAGCACAGACAACATTTTTTAGAGTTCAAGCTAGCAAAGCATGATATTGAGTCAGCACAGAATTCTGGGAGATGTCAGCTGTGAAGCCTGCAGAACTGTGAATGCAGCTCTGGTTACTAAAGGAAGATTAGCCCTGCTTTGATGGAGGCAGCTCAGGGATAAAAGGGCAAGAAGAGTATTAATATATAAGCAGGCAGATTTGCAGACAAACATGGCGGGAGCTGTAATGGCCGTCACCTCTAGACATCTGTGTGCCTTGAATGTTCTGTGTGTATTTTATGAGACAACATTAACTGATATCTTCCTTCTTTCTACAGCAAAATCAAAAGCATTCCAGAAAAAGTTACAGGAATTAAACATGGAAAAGTTCAGATGGTTGAAGCTCAGTCTAATGGATGTCCTGAAGGTCGGATCAGAAGATCTAAAGAGGATTGTGCCTCAAAGGGTAGAAGAGGTCCCTTGGTGTTTCCTACAGAACCTCATGGCTTTGAACAGCAGTACCAGAAATACAAGTTACGACCAATCCCGGAATACAAAGCTGAGCCCGCAGCAGAATGAGGAGATGGACTTCATGGATGATGTGGACAATGTGAGCTCCATCCACCCTCTGGATGTTCTGTGTGTTCTTCTGCATTGCTCCGACAGCTTCCTCCAGCAAGAGATAGAGACTAAAATGTCCATGTGCCAGTTTGCCCTCCCTCTGCTTCTTCCTGCGATGGATGTTCCGGGTAGCACCTTCATGTTGTGGGCAATGAGAGACATTGTGAAGCGATGGAGACCTCACTCCATGGCCAACACTAGAGGCTGCCGAGAAGACAACCTAGTGAACATTCCCATGCCCGTCTTCTCTTTCGTCAGACTGGGAAAGTGCAACTTGTCCAAGTCCAGAATTCTAAATTGCGTCCTAAGTTCGGCCCAACGACACCATGACTTCTTTGTACACCAGAACATGGATGGTGCAAATATTTTAAGGGAAATATCAGATGGGTTTGTGGAGATTGCATGGTTCTTTCCTGGGGGCCAAGAAAACCTGGACATATTCCCGGATCCAATTGCAGTAACAAACCTTCGAGGTGACCTGGAGTCCAACTGGGAACAGTTTACTCTTCTTACCAAGGTGTCTACGGCCATCTTCATCTTCATAGAGAGCATAGATGAGCGGCAGTACCATCTCCTTGCCAACATGGAGGAAACCAATGCAAACTACTTCATCATCATTGCTCCTCAATCCAGATGTATTACTGGGGAGACTCAAACATATGTAAAGATGTTGTACCCAGTACTCAAAATCAACAGAAAACACGTCTTGGTGAAGAACCTTGCGGTCAATGACGCAGAACTGGTTAAGAAATTACAGTCAATTATCACAGATCTGATTAAATCCTCCCCTTGCTACATCACCCTAGAGGAGATGTCGCATATTGCACTAGATCTCGGCATACGAGTGGACGAGAGCTCGGAGAAACATCAGAACACGAGGAAACTGGCTTTGGAGATTACCAAGAACATTAAGAATGTCATCCAGTACAAAACCGAAACCATGAGGCTGCAAGGAGATCTGTGGCAGCAGCTGGCCAAAACTGAGAAGGAAATCTGTAGGATGAAAGGACTGGGTGGTGGTAACGCAGAGGACTACAGAACCAAACTGGCCAGGAGATGTTTTGATCTACGGAAGCAACAATGTCAACTCGGCTTCCCTGACGGAATAGTCAGGTTCATCAGAGCCATCAAGGACTTCACCCAACTCGAGAGGCGCTACTTTCTGAGGTGGATGAAGCTCTATCTTGATTCTATCTCTCGAAAGCACATGAGCTCTATACACGCTGAGTACAAGGAGTACTGCTACAGCTTGAGAGTCAATGTAGACAAGTTGAAAGACTTGGATCAGATAATACTTAGCAGCTCATTGGGGATAGAACATTTTATTAGAGAGATAGGGCAGATTTATGAAGCTCATTATTTTACAGCAAAGAACAGTATGGGGTATGAGAATATACTTCATCAGATCCCGGGAATAGCTGCCGATCTTCTGTTGGATGGGTTCCCATTGGAGCTGATTGATGGAGATGTGTCCAATATTCCCTTACAGTGGATAACTGATGTCCTGACCGAGCTGGATAAGAAGACTGGAGGACGATGTAGGATGAGAGTGATAACGGTGCTGGGAGTGCAGAGTACGGGAAAGTCCACCCTTCTGAACACCATGTTTGGTCTACAGTTCCCTGTGGCTAGTGGACGATGCACACGAGGAGCCTTCATGAATCTTATAAAAGTGAAGGAGAACTTCCAGAAAGAACTAGGCTGTGAATTCATTCTGGTGATTGACACTGAAGGGTTGAAGGCTCCAGAATTGTCTTCACTTGATGACAGTTATGAACATGACAATGAATTGGCCACATTAGTGGTCGGGTTGAGCGACATCACCATAATCAACATGGCCATGGAAAATACCACAGAGATGAAAGATATTTTACAGATTGTGGTCCATGCATTTCTGAGGATGAAGGAAGGAAGTCGGTAAGAAACCAAGTTGTCAGTTTGTCCATCAGAATGTGAGCGACGTGTCGGCCCATGAAAAGAATATGAGAGACCGGAAGAAGCTTCTAGAACAGTTAGATGAGATGACAAAAGTAGCATCGAGAATGGAAGAAAAAGGGAATGTGGATAAGTTTTCTGATGTCATGGACTATGATCCTGAGGAGCACAGCTGGTACGTTCCTGGACTTTGGCACGGGGTCCCACCAATGGCTTCAGTCATACGGGGTACAGTGAAAATATCTTTGAACTGAAAAGACACTTGTTTGAAATAATGAAGAAACAGCAACAAACGAGAAGATCTCAGAGGATAACAGAATTCATAAGATGGGTGAAAAGCTTGTGGAACGCCGTCAAGTATGAAAATTTCATCTTCAGTTTTAGGAACAGTCTGGTGGCTGAGGCCTACAACCAACTGACTATAAAATATTCGGAGCTGGAGTGGAACTTCCGTAAAGTGATGTACACATGGATGATCGAGACGGAGAATGAGATATCGAACCAATCAGCTATGGAACTGGAGGCTGAAACTGGGATGGCAATCAAGGAAGAAATGCAACAAATCTTACAGGAAGGAGAAGAACATATGCTAGGACGCTTGGAGGCGTACTTTGAGAGTGGGAACAAGTATGTGCACCTGGTAGAAAGGTACAAGGAGGACTTCTTTAAAAGTGTGATCACGCTCAGAAATGAAATCGAAGATCACTTATCAACGAAATGTGAGGAGGCGATCCGCATCCAAAGAGGAAAGCACAAGATACAGTTTGTCCAGAGCAGCTACTTGAAGGTCATTGAAGAGAAAGCCGTCAGCCTCCTAGACACCTGCAAGAGTATAAAACGCCAACTGAGCACCCAAGAACTCGAGACAGAGTTTGAGAACATGTGGAATAAAACCATCTCGGGATTACAGCTCAGCAACTTAAAGAGACACAAACGTCAGCCAAGAAATGGTCGAGCAGCTGAGGAAGGACATGAGGCACAAAGCCGGCTACATCAACGAGAAGCTCAACCACATACAAAGTGTGGACGACCATGGCCAGAATGGGCTGAGCCTGGACAAGAAGTATATTCAGCCCAGTTACTATGAACAAATGCCGGAAGCGGATATAGCAGAACACTGGACTAAGGTGACCAATCTTATAACCTCCTTAAGAGACCAATGCAGTCAACAAGTCTCCACGCAAGTAAAGACGATGAAGGATTCCCACCATACCTACAGCCAAGAACTGCTAAACACCATCAACCAAAGACTCAACCAAGACAGTATACGAGGCCTCCACCTCACAGCACTGTTCGAGCTGGACCTGAAGCTTCACATCTTGGGTCGAGCTGCCCCTTTGTTCCAGAAGCAGCACAATGCTTTCTTTCAGGAGAACAACATGAAGTTTTATCTAGATAACCTGAAGCCCCAATACTTCTCCACGTTTATTAACGTCTACCAAGAAAAGGACGAGTCTCAGCATCGAGCGCAGCGGTTCTGCGAGCTTTGTCTGAAACCTTCTCTCACGGACTATGTCTATAAGAACTTGGGGGCTGAAATTGTGAACGACATATTCATGAGTAGTGACTCCTTCCAGTATAGCAGCAGAACCTTCTTCCAGTACACACTGCTCAAGGAGCTCTTAGAAAGTCCAGATTTTACTCAGTACGTAAAATACAACATCCATTATGAGACTTTTGTGAAGACCTGGATAGTAAAATACATCAAAAAACACTATAAAGAGTCTGTCGTTCTGGAAGCCTTAAAATCCAACATTTTGGTCTCCATCATGAGAAAAATCCGACAAGTCCTCAAAGACCCAGATGTGACTGGAAGTTCTAGTGTGTCGGAGTGCTTGACCACCTTCTGTTCAATGCTGAAGAAGGACTTGGTCATAGCACAGAATGAGATGAAAGTTGTCATATTTCAGAATAACGCCAGTCCCACCCAGTTCTCAGCAGACATTGAAGCCTTCCTCGAAGAGGTGGAGAGGCAAATTAGTACAGAAATGAAACATTTTACCATCGATTACGTCCTCTCCAAGACGTCTGTGAAGCCTCAGGATGAGCTCTTCAAGAAGGTGTTTGGATGTGGGAAGCAGTGTCCATTCTGTAAGGTTCCTTGTGAGGCTGGAGCAGCCAGCCACAAGGAGCATTTTGCCTCCATCCACCGTCCACAAGGGTTGGGTACCTACAGATACACTGAGTCTAAAGCACTGTCCCACTCCATCTGCTCCACCAATGTGGTTGGCAACACAACCTTCCTGAACGCAGATGCAGAATGGAAGCCTTACCTGTTCAAAGAATACCGAAGGTTTTACCCTGACTGGAGCATACAGCCCGATGCCACCATGAGGGCCTCCGATTACTGGAAATTTGTCTTTAAGGAGTATAACAAACAGTTCTCAGATTATTATAATGCTAAGCCGGCCGAGCTGCCCGAAGACTGGTTCCTGATCACAAAAGAGCAAGCCCTCCAAAGCCTGAAGGAGTCCTTCAACATGAGATGATCATCTACATATGACTATAGCACGGTGTGATGTCATGACTCCACTCAGAAGATCCAAGACCTTCTACATGAGATGTTCATCTACATAGAACTACAGCACAGAGTGATGTCTCCACACAGAAGATCCAAGTCCTTCAACATCACATGACCATAGGACGATAATGCAGTGACTCCACTCAGAAGATCCAAAACCTTTAACAAGAGATGATCATCTACATAGGACTATAGTGCAGTGTAATGTCATGACTCGGCTCAGAAGATTCAAGTCCTTCAATATAAGATAATCGTCTACATAGGACTATAGTGCAGTGTAATGTCATGACTCGACTCAGAAGATCCAAGCCCTTCTACATAAGATGGTTGTCTACATAGGACTATAGCACAGTGTGATGTCATGACTCGACTCAGAAGATCCAAGTCCTTCAACATAAGATGAACGTCTACATAGGACTATAGTGCAGTGTGATGTCTCCACCCAGGAAATCCAAGACAAACACATAAGGATTTCTTCCCTTGTCCTCCAGCTTCTGTACATAGGACTTGTCAATAATCTCTATGCCCGATGGAGGGACTTCCCTAATAAATTAAATGTTCAATGTCCTTGTGTCTATAACAGTGGCCTCCAACCTGGGTTGCCCCAACTGTTCCAAGACATTTCCCAGTCAGCCCTGCGCATGTTGGGAGTTGTTGTTGTTTCATAACACCTGGAGATCACTGATCGACCACATAGATCCCATACAACGTGAAGGCTGGTCCTGTGCTCCTTAGCCTGCTCTGCTCATTGATGGTATACAGACCTTATCCCATTTCCTTCTGGTTATAGAAACCTCGTGCTTGCTCTGGGGTTGTCATTGTAACATCACCAGCCTGTGTCTTCTGGGTCACATGACAGTTCTATATATCTTGTGCTTGCGCTGAGGTTACCATGGTAACTGAAGCGGCTGCATCTTCCAGGTATGGACTTCCTGTCACATGACAGTTGTATAAATCTTACACTTGCTCTGGTAACATCACCCGGCTGCTGCCTGTGGACTTCCTGTCACATGAACGCTACCATTATGACTGTGTTGTAGTAGAGGTCACATGACAGGAAGCCCCCGCAGAGTGACCATTCTACAGTTACCATGGTGACCCTAGAGCAAGCACGATATCTACACGACTGGGAGTTGTAGTTTTAACAAAAACCTGACAGCTACCACTTTTAGACCAGTGTCTTGGATTGACGATAGCATGTTAATCAGACAACACATGGTGTTTCTATCACTCCTCATTCATCGTAAGGGGAGGAGCTCCCCAGGATCTACATATCCATCGTTGGGATCCCGGGAACTATAGATAGCAGGATTAGATCTCACATTTCCTGCAAATGTTTGGTCGTAATAAAGATAAGAATTTAGTTCGGGATCCGGACCTCTCCAATCTTCTGAGAGGCGGCTGAGATTTCTCGAATTCTAAGGGTATGTTCATACAGCTTAAAGGGGTTTTGCCACGATCCCATTTTATACCTCCTGCATCCAGCTCTTCAGCTCTGGGTGCTCAGAAGGGGGCGTGTGTGATTTGTTTGAATTGCATATCCTGTGACCCAACAGGATGACATCATCAGGCCTTTCCTCTATCTAGTCAAAGAAAGGTCTGTTTATGTAAAGCATTGTGAGTAGCTGAGAGGTAAAGTTTTGTCTCCAGGCACAAGGGTCCTAGGTTCAAATCCCTGCAGGAACCAAACCTGTTTTTTTCCTCTTTATCAATGCACAGACCTGATTGAGGTTTCTTTTTTATTTATTTGCACTGTTTGACTAATTACTAAGGAGCACAGAGGACGGGAGTAGAATGACAGTACCTGGGGTTGAACACTCAGTAGCTGTCTGAGAGGAGAGGTGATGTCTGAGCATGTCTGAGGAGTGAGGAGCTCATAGCCCTGGTCATATCCCCCTGGAGACGAGCTGTAAACAATGGATTACGAAAGGACCAGCTAAAACATATACGGTGAAGAATTTTTAATAATCATGTTTGGTGAAAATGTTTGTTATTTCATTTGCAAGCTCCCGACGTCAATTTTACTTCGTGGCAAAACCCCTTTAAATGCGGGGGCGTACAGTACGTCCCGCAATTACACCGGGTCTTCAGGAGCCGGCCCCATAGACAAGCATTACTGTATGACCATAGACACCTGTTGGGAATTTTGCCATTAATCTCCTTGTTAGAGATCAGCAAGTTGTGCAGAAAGTCCTGAAATATTGAACAGTTGGACAAGAGCATCTACCGCGAAGAGATGGGGCATTTACCGTCCCTACGGGGGGGGAGAGACGGGGCATTTTACCGCCCCTACGGGGGAGGAAGAGACGGGGCATTTACCGCCCCTACGGGGGGGGAAGAGACGGGGCATTTACCGCCCCTACGGGGGGGGGAGAGACGGGGCATTTACCGCCTCTACGGGGGGGGGGGAGAGACGGGGCATTTACCGCCTCTACGGGGGGGGGGGAGAGACGGGGCATTTACCGCCTCTACGGGGGGGGGGAGAGACGGGGCATTTACCGACCTCTAATACGGGGGGGGGGAGAGACGCGGGCATTTACCGCCTCTACGGGGGAGAGACGGGGCATTTTCTCCCCTACAGGGGAGAGACGGGGCATTTACCGCCTCTACAGGGGGGAGAGACGGGGCATTTACCGCCTCTACGGGAGAGAGAGACGGGGCATTTGCCGCCTCTACGGGAGAGAGAGACGGGGCATTTGCCGCCTCTACGGGAGAGAGAGACGGGGCATTTGCCGCCTCTACGGGAGAGAGAGACGGGGCATTTGCCGCCTCTACAGGGGAGAGACGGGGCATTTACCGCCTCTACAGGGGAGAGACGGGGCATTTACCGCCTCTACAGGGGAGAGACGGGGCATTTACTGCCTCTACAGGAGAGAGAGATGGGACATTACTGCCTCTACAGGGGAGAGACGGGGCATTTACCGCCTCTACAGGAGAGAGACGGGGCATTTACCGCCTCTACAGGAGAGAGACGGGGCATTTACCGCCTCTACAGCAGAGAGACGGGCATTTACCGCCTTCTACAGGGGAGAGTCGGGGCATTTACCCCTACACGCTCTACAGGGGAGAGACGGGCATTTAACCCGCCTCTACAGGGGAGAGACGGGGCATTACCGCCTCTACAGGGAGAGAGCGGGGCATTTACCGCCTCTACAGAGGAGAGACGGGGCATTTACCGCCCTACAGGGAGAGTACAGGGCAATTTACCCGCCTCTACAGGGAGAGACGGGGCATTTTACTGCCTCTACAGGGGAGAGACGGGGCATTTCCCGCCTCTACGGGGGGAAGACGGGCTTTTTACCGCTCTACAGGGGGGAAGAGGGGGCTTTTACTGCTTTTAACAGTGGGGGAGAGAGGGGGCATTTACTGCCTCACAGGGGGAGGACGGGGCATTTACTGCCTCTAAGGGGAGAAGGGGGCCCTTTTTATGCCCCTACAGGGAACTGACAAAAAAAGGGAAAACAATGTTTTGATACTTCGGGGTGATTTTTTAGAAAAAGCTGTTTTTGTACCAAAAGTCCATCTGCCCAACTTTGGGGGAATGTGTAAAGAGACCGGGAAAATTTTTGGTCAAGATCTGCTTGTTTCTGATCCGAGCCCAAAGGATTCAGGCAAGCGAAAACCAAAAGGTGTTTCCCCCAAAAACTAACAAAATAAAGTTTTTATTTTGGGACAAAACAGTAACAAGCAGTTAAAAAAGAAACGCAGAACGAGCCGATGTAAACCTTTTAAGTCAATTTTTTTGTAAAAATCAGAAGAGATGTATAAAAATTACAGTACCTCGATCAAAGCTGTGTGGATGGAAGAATGGAGCCTGAAAGTCCCCCAAATTCAAAAAATTGTTCCCCTTTTGCTTGTCAGTGTAAAATATTTTTTTGGGATATGATTTTAAAGGACAAAAAAAAATTTGGTAAAAAATTTCCAAACCCGCGGGAAACCCATTTGTGGGGGGTTTCTGTTTTTTGTTCTGAAAAAAATTAGTATCCCCCTCCATCAGATCCTGCTACTGACATAACATCTGATCTCATTTTTCCGGGTTTAGAGCCCGGGCCTCTTCCCAAAAAACTTGGGGGAAAAGCGATGCCCCACAGGGGAAAACTCTTTTAAAAAAGTAAGGAAAAAGGGAAAATTCCCTCGGGACACGTCATTTTTGATAAAAAGGGTACATCTCTTTTTTGCGGGGAAATCTTTTTTGCCCCGGGGGGCGGGATCTTTTCCCCTTTGGGGGCACCCGGTTTTTGGCCTGCCCCAAAGCCCAATAAATTACACTCCTCATGTATAAAGGCTGAAGATAGGGAGCGTAGCACTGGCCGCACCCAATTCCTTTTTTCCAGGATTCCCCCAAAACCAGCCCCTCCTAAAAGACAGGAAAAGCTCCAGCCTTTACCTTAGGGTGAATACCCCGCAGCTGGGAAAGCTGGGGGGAACGCAGTTAAAACCCCACTATCACAGTTTGATAAAAAAAAATTTGTTTTGTGGGATTAAAGGAAAGCGGGAAATGACCCCCCCCTGGGGGGAGCTGAAATCCCATTAAACAGGGGGTTCCCCCAAATTTTTCCCAAGAGTCAGGGTTTTCCCCCCTTGCCCTTTTTTGCTCAGGGAAAAAAAGAGTTTGTACCGGGGTTTCATTTGAAAGTCACCCAGCTTTCCCAGCTGCAGATACAAACCCTGTTACTGCTCTCACTGCCTGCAGAAAGGGGGCCTCGGGGACTCTGGGAAAAGGGGGTTTTGGGTTTGGCCCCTTTCCTCGAGATAAGCAATAGCCCCATACAGGGGGGCCCCCAAAGTTTTCCCTCAGCTCCCGACATAAAACCCCTTCATTTTTGCTATCTGCAGTACCTCCCAAAAGATGGGGCTCTCAGGACTCTAGGAAACCCCTGGGTGAAAATGGAAAAGGCCTTAGTAGGGTGATACAAGGGAAACCCGGGCCTTTCCTAGAGTCCCGAATCCTCTCCCTGAGTTGTGTTACCCTTATGGAGTCTCATAAAGCGGAGTCGCAGCGACAAGGAGACGCCGGCGCCATTTACTGAAAAACATTCCCTTTATTATAAAATCCCATAGGAAGTGGAATGATGGAGGCGGCGCAGCGCGGTGGGAGGAGCCTTCTTGTTCGGACGGCCGCGTCCTGCAGTGTCGATCTCTTGGCGGGAACCATCGCCCGGAACTGTTTTTGCCGCCGCTCGGAAACATTGCGCGATCGGTGCCGCCCTTTCCCTTGGGGTTTTTCCCCTGAGACCTCCCCCCGCCCAGTCCGGGTTCGGCGGGGGTCGCCCCCACGCACAGCTTTTTAAATGACGCCGAAACATAAAAGTACATGACCTGGAAAAAAACGGGCGAAGCGGGCGCCAAAACAAAAAAAACCCGGGAAAGGTGACGCCCGGTCCAGCACGGGGCCCTATCGTGATAAAACCAAGGAAAATTCGGGGCGCGGCTCCTCAGTTCTTCTTCTTCTTGTTCTTCTTCCTCTTCCGCGGCCCCAAACCCCCGCCGCAGCCACGCCCCCTTGATTTTTGAGCGCAGAGGAGAAGTTCGGGACGTAGGTGGGATGCAAAGAGCAGAAGTCCTCCGGATGTGAAGAAAACTAGCCGGGGAGAGCGAGCCCAGGGACACCAGGGAGGTCACCTCAGCGTCCCGCCGCCGCCACCCCAAAGCCCCAAAACGAACCTAGGGGGAAAGGGGGAATGAGGAGGGGGGGGGCCCCCCCGGATCCCAACAGGGCGGCCGGAAGGACGGGCCTGACGCCAACTGTGGCCCCCCTCCACGCCTACATACACAGTGCCCCCCCCCTCCCCGGAGAGGATGCCCCACCCCCCCACCCAGCGCACCCCCGCCTGAGGCCCCCCCCCACCTACCCAACCCCCTTTCCCCCCACCCCCCCCCCCCCCGCCACAGAAGAGGACGGCCGCCCCCCACCTCCCCTCCAGAAGAGGATGACCACCGCCCACCCAGCGCATCCCCGCCTTCAGCCAGAGGCCACCCCCACCTACCCAACTCCCTTCCCCCTCCCCCCCCCCCGCCACAGAAGAGGACGGCCCCCCACCCCCCCCCAGAAAGAAACCCCCGCCCACCCAGCCACCCCGCCTTCAGCCGAGGCCAACCCCCCCTCCCCACCCCCCCCCCCCCCGCCACAGAAGGGCGGTCCCCCCCCACCTCCCCCCAAAAAAGGGAGGCCTCCCCCCACCTCCCCCCAAAGAGAGGCCCCCCCCCACCCCCCTCCAGAAGAGGACGGGCTCCCCCCACCTCCCCTCCAGAAGAGGACGGCCTCCCCCCACCTCCCCTCCAAAAGGGGGCGCCTCCCCAACCAAACCCCCAGCACTATCTGCAGCGCATAGAACACCGCTCCGAACACGCTGTTGGGCTGATTCAGAAAGAAAACCGGGCGCCCCCAAAATTTTTTCTCCACCAGCCCGAAGCCACGACCCCACCTGGAAGAGAAAGCAAAGAGGTCAGAGGAGCCACAGGGAAGGGGAGGCGCGAAACAGAGCGCCCCCTGTACACAGTCACTAATACCCCAAAAACCCCTGGGGGGGTGTCCAAAACCCTGGCGCCCCCCCTCCCCCTCACCAAATCCCTTACTCCCCCCCCCCCCTCCCCACCGATACTACGCGCCTCCCCTCCCTCCCCTCCTCCCCCGATACTAGCGCCTCCCCCCCCCTCCCTCCTCACCGGAAAAGTACGCCCCTCCCCTCCCCCCCCCCACCAAATACTACGCGCCCCCCTATCCCCCCTCTCCCCCTCCCCCCCCTTCCCCGGGAAAACGTACGCTCCTCCCCTCCCCCCACCAAATACGTACGCGCCTCCCCCCCTCCCCCCCAAAGGGAATTTACGCGCCCCCCCCCCCCCTCCCTCCCCGGGATACGACGCCCTCCCCCCCCCTCCCTCCCTACCGATACAAACCGCGCCCCCCCTCCCTCCCTCCTCCCCCGATACGTCCCTCCCTCCCCCCCCCTCCCTCCTCACCGAAACGTACGCTTTTTTCCCCCCCCCCCTCCTCACCAAATTACGTAAACGGCCTCCCCCCCCCTTTCCCTACCGATACGTACGCGCCTCCCCTCCCTCCCTCCTCACCGATACGTACGCGCCTCCCCTCCCTCCCTCCTGACCGATACTTACGCGCCTCCCCTCCCTCCCTCCTCACCGATACGTACGCGCCTCCCCTCCCTCCCTCCTCACCGATACGTACGCGCCTCCCCTCCCTCCCTCCTCACCGATAATTACGCGCCCCCCCCTCCCTCCCTCCCACCGATACGTACGCGCCTCCCCTCCCTCCCCCCCTCCCCGATACGAAACGCGCCTCCCCTCCCTCCCTCCTCACCGATACGTTCGCGCCTCCCTCCCTCCTCCTCACCGATTCGTACGCGCCTCCCCCCCCCTCCCTCCCTACCGATACGTACGCGCCTCCCCTCCCTCCCTCCTCACCGATCCTTACGCGCCCCCCCTCCCTCCTCATTGATACGTACGCGCCCCCCCTCCCTCCTCATTGATACATATGCGCCCCCCCTCCCTCCTCATTGATACGTACGCGCCCCCCCTCCCTCCTCATTGATACATATGCGCCCCCCCTCCCTCCTCATTGATACGTACCGCCCCCCTCCCTCCCCATTGATACGTAGGCGGCGCCCCCCCTCCCTCCTCATTGATACGTACGCGCCCCCCCTCCCTCCTCATTGATACGTACGCGCCCCCCCTCCCTCCTCATTGATACGTACGCGCCCCCCTCCCTCCTCAGTGATACGTACGCGCCCCCCCTCCCTCATCATTGATAAGTATGTGCCCCCCTCACGCACCTGGAGGTGAAGACCTTGGAGCAGCTGATGGACGGGTTGATGTCGCACAGCGCCCTGTAGGTGGCGTCCTTCTCCCGGGAGGTCTCAACATGGTAGGCATACACCGACAGGGCAATGCCCAGGGCACAGAGCAGCAGCCGCAGCGCCCGCTCCCAGCCCGGCACCAGCACCGCCGCTGCCATCCTCTGCTGCAGCTGACGTGTCCCCAACTGCCACTCACCGCGGGAAGCGCCGCTGATTGGTCCGCGGCGCCGGAAGAGGCGGGACTGCGGCGCACGGGATGCCGGGAAGTGTGGTTCAGAGCGGGCGGCGAGAAGAGATTGATACAATGTATCGGGGGCGGGGCCGAGCGGTCTACAGCAGAAGAGGGGCGGGGCCTGGCGGGCTACAACAGAAGAGGGGCGGGGCCAGAGACTGAGCCCCACCCCGGGAACGGCCCGCCCAGAACCTGACCCACAGCACGGCCCGCCCCCAACCTGAGCCCAAAACAAGGCCTGTCCCTGTGTGTACCCCGCACCTGACCCACAGCACGGCCCGCCCCCAACCTGACCCACAGCACGGCCCGCCCCCAACCTGACCCACAGCAAGGCCCGCCCCCAACCTGACCCACAGCACGGCCCGCCCCCAACCTGACCCACAGCACGGCCCGCCCCCAACCTGACCCACCGCACGGCCCGCCCCCAACCAGAGCCCAAAACAAGGCCTTCCCCTGTGTGTACCCCGCACCTGACCCCCCGGCGCGGCCTCTGTTCCTCTTGTACAGATGAGACTTCATTAAATAAATAAAACTTTATTAACAATTTATGAAAAATCGTAACAAATCAGGAGCAGAGAGCACAACGTCTGCAGCCCCGACAACAGCGCCCCCTCCCGTGCGGCCGACCATGGGGCAAGCTGGTGGCTCATTGTGTGCAGAGCAACAGAGCACAGTATCAGGCACTATGCATAGCACAAAGATCAGTGGGTGTAGCGCAGCAGAGCACAGTCCTGGTGTAAAGCTCAGGCACTATGGATAGTGCAGAGCTCAGTGGGTGTAGTGAAACAGAGCACAGTCCTGGTGTAAGGCTCAGGCACTATAGATAGCACAGAGCTCAGTGGGTGTGTAGTGCAGCAGAGCACAGTCCGGGTATAGGGCTCAGTCACTATGTATAGAGCAGAGCTACGGGTGTGTAATGCAGAAGAGCACAGTCCTGGTGTAGGTCTTATGCACCATGGATAGTGCAGAGCACAGTGTGTAATGCAGCAGAGCACCGTCCTGGTGTAGGTCTCAGGCACCATGGATAGTGCAGAGCACAGTGTGTAATGCAGCAGAGCACCGTCCTGGTGTAGGTCTCAGGCACCATGGTTAGTGCAGTGCAGTGTGTGTATTGCAGCAGAGCATAGTCCCGGTGTAGCACTCAGGCACTATGGATAGTGCAGAGCACAGTGTGAAAATGCAGCAGAGCATAGTCCTGGTGTAGCACTCAGGCACTATGGGTAGTGCAGAGCTAAGTGGGTGTAGTGCAGCAGAGCACAGTCCTGGTGTAAGGCTCAGGCACTATAGATAGCACATAGTCAGTGGGTGTGTAGTGCAGCAGAGCACAGTCCTGGTATAGGGCTCAGTGACTATGTATAGTGCAGAGCTCAGTGGGTGTGTAGTGCAGCAGATCACAGTCCTGGTATAGGGCTCAGTGACTATGGATAGTGCAGAGCTCAGTGTGTGTAGTGCAGCAGAGCACAGTCCTGGTATAGGGCTCAGTGACTATGGATAGTGCAGAGCTCAGTGTGTGTAATGCAGCAGAGCAAAGTCCTGGTGTAGCACTCAGCCAAACTTTATAGATAGGAGCTCAGTTTGTGTAATGCAGCAGATCACAGTCCTGGTGTAGGTCTTAGGCACTATGGATATTGTAGAGCACAGTGTGTAATGCAGCATAGCACAGTCCTGGTGTAGGTCTCAGGCACTATGGATAGTGCAGAGCTCAGTGTGTGTAGTGCAGCAGAACACAGTCCTGGTGTAAAGCTCAGGCACTATGGATAGTGCAGAGCTCAGTGTGTGTAGTGCAGCAGAGCACAGTCCTGGTGGAGGGTTCAGGCACTATGGATAGTGCAGAGCTCTGTGTGTGTAATGCAGCAGAGCACAGTCCTGGTGCAGGTCTCAAGCACTATGGATAGTGCAGAGCTAAATGAGTGCAGAGCAACAGTACACAGTCCTGGTGTAGCTCTAAGGCACTATGCATAGTGAGGAGCTCAAAGTGTCCAGAGCTGCAGAGCACAGTCCTGGTGTAGCACTCCGGCACTATGGATAATGCAGAGCTCAGTGTGTGTAGTGCCGCAGAGCACAGTCCTGGTGTAGGTCTCAGACACTATGGACAATGAGGAGCTCAGTCTGTGTAGTGCAGCAGAGCACAGTTTTGGTGTAGGTCCTAAGCACTATGGACAGTGCAGAGCTCAGTGGGTGTAGCGCAGCAGAGCACAGTCCTGGTGTAAGTCCCAGGCCCTATGGATAGTGCAGAGCTCAGTGTGTCCAGAGCTGCAGCGCATAGTCCTGATGTAAGGCTCAGGGACTATGGATAGTGCAGAGCTCAGTGTGTGTAGTGCAGCAGAGCACAGTCCTGGTGTAGGTCCTAAGCACTATGGACAGTGCAGAGCTCAGTGGGTGTAGTGCAGCAGAGCACAGTCCTGGTGTAAGGCTCAGGCACTCCAGACTGTGCTGAGCTTAGTGTGTATGAGTCCATATAGAGATGTAAAATTACCACTCTCTCCGCGGCAGCGGCAGAACCGGCCCCTGCTCCATGGTTGTGAGGCCGCAGCAGTAAGGTCAGGGAAGGCTCAGCACCTCGGGTGGATGATGAGCGGCTCTGATACCCCTCCTGGCCTCCTCCTATGACCCCATCCTGGGTGCGGCCGCTGTCCCTCCTCCTCCGGTGACCGCTCCGCGCGCAGTGTCGTGCAGGGAACCTCCAGATACAAATGCAGCCCTTTGTCAGAAGATAAAACGTTCTGGTGAAGCCTCCGCCACGGCGGCGCCGCCTCAGCCGTCCTGGTGAAGCCTCCGCCACGGCGGCGCCGCCTCAGCCGTCCTGGTGAAGCCTCCGCCACGGCTGCGCCGCCTCAGCCGTCCTGGTGAAGCCTCCGCCACGGCGGCGCCGCCTCAGCCGTCCTGGTGAAGCCTCCGCCACGGCGGCGCCGCCTCAGCCGTCCTGGTGAAGCCTCCGCCATGGCTGCGCCGCCTCAGCCGTCCCGGTGAAGCCTCCGCCACGGCGGCGCCGCCTCAGCCGTCCTGGTGAAGCCTCGCCACGGCGGCGCCGCCTCAGCCGTCCTGGTGAAGCCTCCGCCACGGGCGCGCCGCCTCAGCCGTCCTGGTGAAGCCTCCGCCACGGGCTGCGCCGCCTCAGCCGTCTTTGGGGAAGCCTCCGCCACGGCGGCGCCGCCTCAGCCGTCCTGGTGAAGCCTCCGCCACGGGCTGCGCCGCCTCAGCCGTCCTGGTGAAGCCTCCGCCACGGGCTGCGCCCGTCAGCCGTCCTGGTGAAGCCTCCGCACGGGCTGCGCCGCCCCCGCCGTCCTGGTGTAGCCTCCGCCACGGGCTGCGCCGCCTCAGCCGTCCTGGTGAAGCCTCCGCCACGGGCTGCGCCGCCTCAGCCGTCCTGGTGAAGCCTCCGCCACGGGCTGCGCCGCCTCAGCCGTCCTGGTGAAGCCTCCGCCACGGGCTGCGCCGCCTCACCCGTCCGGGTGAAGCCTCCGCCACGCTGCGTGCCTCACCGTCCGGGTGAAGCCCCCCAGGCTGCGCCGCCTCAGCCTCCTGGTGAAGCCTCCGCCAGGGCTGCGTCCCCTCCCTCCGGTGAAGCCTTCCCGCCCCGGCTGCGCCCCCTCACCTCCCTGGGAAACCCCTCCCCCTGGCTGCGCCGCCTCAGCCGCCGGTGAACCTCCCCTGGCGCCCGCCCACCGACCTGGAGGCGGGGATGTCGGATGGGGCCCCTGGAGACCCCAGCTGTAGGTCCCCCTGCAGAGAGGCCATGCCCCGGGGGTTCATACAGGGAGTCCAACCTTCCCGGGAGACCGGACAGAGGAGTGGAGTCCACGAGGCTGGAGAGTGAAACACGAGCGTTAGAGGAGGAGGACATTGGGGGGTAACTGGGAGATCTACCACAATGTGTCCCATAATGCACGCACCCACATTTCCCCAAAGCAAAGTGACTACAGACACATGTATCAGGGGAGCACATGCGCGGCGTCGGGGGCACTGAGGATTCCCCAACCAATGCCCCCAAGAATAACTTCAGAGACCGGGAAACGGTGGCGCTCAAAAGGGGGGGGCGGGAAACCCGGCTACACAAGGACATAATACTACATTCCCAGTGTCCCCCCATCCCGGGTCACATCGTAATTCCCTGGCTCCTCCTTACCTTTCCCCCTTTTGTCCGTACAGCACCCAAAACCTCTCGAGCCCGGAAACTGCCCCACCAGCCTCAGTTTCAGAAATGGTTGCGGGGAGTTTGTTCTTGATTTTTTTCCTTTTGGGACTAGCAACCCATCCTTTCCCAAAAACATAAAGCGTCTTCTTTGGAAAGCAATCCTTTAAAATAGCAAAAAACTAACCCTTTTTTGGGTTTGCATGACACTGTC